>VMDO01032335.1:0-19049 GCA_007922755.1 Pedetes capensis | reverse complement strand
AAAAAAAAAAAAAAAAAAAAAAAAAAAAAAAAATTACCCGGAGGGTATCTGCTTGCTAAAGAAAAGGAAGGGCCAAGGGCAGATAGAATCTAGGGAAATTCCGATCGTTTGCGAGTGGGCCTGTGACAGAGATGGAGCTGATGAGCCGGACAGGTTGGAGACATCAGAAGACAATGGTGTGGCAGGTGCCAAGGCCTCGTGGTGGGGACGGCACCTGCCCTTGCCAGACGAGGAAATGGAAGCCGGCATGCGAGGGAGCCTGGGGCCTGGCCTCTTCCCCGACTCCGTGGCCCCTTTGAGTTTTATATCTTTACTTTTGGATTCTTGATCATCTGGGATGGTGAAGAATGAGGAACTGCGATTCAGCTGTGAATTAAATCTCACATTATCTCCTCATTTTAATGCCCGTTGTAAATCTGATTTCCTCTCTCTATGAAATCTTTTACCGCATTACCTCATGCGTTAGAAAATGACTTGGCTTAAATTGTAACTTCTTCTTGCTCGCCCATAAGAACTAACCAGAAAGCATCTTGGGGGAGACTTAGCAGACCTCAAGCATCCTTGAAATACCGTATTTGCTGTTGTAGCGAGTGGATGGCTTACAGCTCACGGAGTTTGTTGGCAAACCTTATTATTTACCGTAATTGCTGAAATAACTTCACTGAATATTTTCCCCAGATTAACAAACGAGCCACATGAATCTCAGAGATCTTTGCTTTTCTCAGGCTGCTAGGTAGCGGGCTTCTTCCTCTGAAAGGGTTATAATCCTTTTGCACTGTTCTTATATTTCTGAGGCAGCTGCCCAGGGCTCCTTGAGGACTTAACCTCTGATATCTGGCCATCTTCTCTTCTTAAACCAGTCCCGTCCACGAGCACCATTTTTATACCATATATATCCTTCAAAAAGGAAAGCATTGTAGTAGCGCCTACATTTAAAAATCCTCTTGCAAAATCTAACTTGAGTCCTTTATAAAATTTATCACTTGGCTTAGTTTTCAAAAGAATATCACATTTCCTCCTAGATTTTTATGTTTTTATTTTCTCCCTTTCTCCGGCCAGTGCTTGCTGCTAAACTCCCAACAGGGCGATCATAAAACCATCGTAGTTGTAAAGCCTGCTTATATAGCCCTTACCATAACCTGTCAGTTTTTATTTGCCTGTTTTTGGGCTCGGCAGTCTCTCCCCTACCTTAACGATCTGAGGAGATAGGAATCATGTCTTTTTCTGAACTCACCTTCGCAAACCCTATTTGTATTTCTAGTTCAGTGCTCTGTTCGCCGCCACAGGCTGGTACCAGAGGCAGAGGGGGGAGGTCTGGCCAGTACATAGGGAGCCTGGGAAAGGAGTGGGGAAGGGAGAACGTTTGTCTAGGCTCCCTAACTGGAGAAATGAGGGTTAGGCAGGTAGTGAGGGAGCACGAGCCAGGAACTGGAAGATCAGTGTGGGGAGAGAGGTTAAAGGAGCCTGTAAGTCACCACGGGGCTGGGATTTAGCTCAGTGGGTAGAGCACTGCGCTGCAGTCTCTGAGGTCCCGAGTTCAATTCCCCGCACCCCAAAAATGGGAGAAGGACCTGGCAATCCACTCCCAAGGCAATCCCAAAACAGTCAGCCATTGAAAATGGATACTGACTCGACAGCACCTAACAACAACAACAACAACATAAGTCACGACGGGAGGTTTGGGGATTTTTTTTTTTTTTCCAGCTATAGCCTCTCTAGTAGCCTATGCTGCCCTTGGAATCAAGATCCTCCTGCCTCTGCCTCCTGGGTGCTGGGATTTCAGGTGGGCATAATCATGAGGGGCAAGGCAGGAGCTTTTAAAGGAAGCCTGCAGCCGTAGCCCTGTGGCATCTGATCCCGTCAGATCTCAGAAGCTAAGCAGGGTTGGACCTGGTTAGTACTTGGATGGGAGATCGCCTGGAAACACCAGGTGCTGTAGGCTTGGGAGAAGGACCTGGCAACCCACTCCAAAAAAGCAATCAGCCACTGAAAACCCTATGAACAGCAGAGAAGCACTGAAAATAGTGTTTCCCCTGTTGTACACAGGGTTGCTATGAGTCGGATACCGACTTGATGTCACCTAACAACAACAACTGGCACAAAGGGGAGAGCTGGAAGGGTGAGCAAGGAGTCAGACAGAGATCACAGGAAGGGTTGGTGTAGGACAGGGTTCGCAGGGTCAGTGTGTCTGAGAACAGATTTCGGCTTGTCAACCATGTTTTCAGGCTCTTACTCTGCACGGGCTCTGGGCTTCACTGCGCATCCATATTTTCAGAAAGATGCCATGGACAACAGCTTAAATGACTAGTAAAAAAACCACCTGGGGAAATGAAAATGATTAGAACCTTAAACGAAACTCTGCCTCTTCCTTTCAATGTTGGTGTTGTTAGATGCCATCGAGTTGGGTCCGACTCACAGCAACCCTCATAGAGTTTTCAGAAGCTGATTGTTTCTGGAGTGGATTGCCATGTCCTTCTGTTTTTGTGGTGCTAGGGATCGAAACTGGGTCCTCAGGACTAAACTCCAGTCTATTTCTTTCAATGGCCAAAAAGGAAAAAAAAAAAAAAAAGGAAAATCTAGAATGAAGACAGTGTAGATTCTTAGAAAGTAGATGATAAAATTTACCATAAAAATTAAGTCTAAATCTCTAGAGATTGTTACAAAAAGAAGAACGTTTAAGAAGAATGGGAAGCTAAAAATATGACTATAATCAAGTCAATCAAAAGTAAGAAAAAGTATACAATTCTGTGTAGCTACATGAGAAGTCATATTAGAGCTGCTTGTTAAAAGAACCCATGTAAGTAATGTAAGGTGTGGCATATAATCAAGTACAGGTGCAAAGATGGCTTTACGCTGTCTGTGAAAAGATAATTCTACAACAAAATGATAGGGAAGAAAAGCTAGTTTGCAGAGTGAGCCAAAGCTTGTAGGAGTATCTAAGCAGAACAGTAAGAAGGGGTTTAAAAACCTATGTCCTCAATGATGATAAGCAGTACCAACCCTACTTTTTCAGTATTAATGTAACTTTTTTTTTTTTTTTTTTTTTTTGTGGTACTGGAGGTTGAACCCAGGGCCTCGCGCCTGCATACTCTGCAAGTGCTGGGCCACTCAGCTGCAGCCCCAGCCCATTTTGTTTTTTACTTTTTGAGACAGGGTCTTGCTAAGTTATGCAGACTGACTCTGGTCTCCAACTTGTGATCCTCCTGCCTCTGCTTCCCAAGTCACTGGGGCTACAGATATGCACCACTGCGCCTTGCAATATTACTTTTAATAGTATAAAAATTTAAGGCCAAGAGAGAAAATTTCTTCCTTTTTATTGTATAACAGTTTTGTTTTATTAATAGTATATCCTTTTGTTAATAATAACTTAATGCTCCACAATAAATTTTTACATACATTACTTTAATAGTATTTGACTATATTTTCTTCTAAGACATTTTCATCCATTGGAAAATCTAAGTTCTTTATTTTCTGCCTTTATTCTCTTACCTTCATTCTTTGATTTATATGTGATTTCTTTTGGCAATAGAAAATTTATATAGCAAGTTTAGATCCTAATAAAGAAATAATTATGGATGATTGAAGTAAAAGGAACCCTTCCCCCTCAGATAACAGTTTTGTTACTAAAAAGATAATTTATAAACTATTGTCACACATGCGCAATGACATTTCAGTCAATGACAGACTGCATACACAATGTCTGCCATATAGCTAGATATGAAGTATACATCTATGCCTGCAGCCATAGCACTGTGGCATCTGATCCCGTCAGATCTGTCGGATATCAGAAGCTAAGCAGGGTCGGACCTGGTTGGTCCTTGGATGGGAGATCGCCTGGGAACACCAGGTGCTGTAGGCTTGGGAGAAGGACCTGGCAACCCACTCCCAAAAAACAATCGGCCATTGAAAACCCTATGAACAGCAGAGAAGCACTGACGATAGTGTTTCCTCTGTTGTATGTAGGGTCGCTGTGAGTTGAATACCGACTTGATGGCACCTAACAACAACAACAACAACAACAACAACAACAACAAGAAAGATCGTATGTGATTAACCTTAGAACCATTTCTTCTGTCCAATGGCCTAATCCTTCTTCTTTCAGAAATCTGTGTACAATGTCCTTTCGGTTTCTTTTTTTGTTTTGACCCTTCAAATTGAGGATCTCTGCCCTTATGATTTTTATGCTGTTTTCCCCCAGTGGCCATCCTGTAACAGAGCTTATGTAAAGCGGCTTTTCCTCTGTCCTTCTGTCTGTCACACTTTTACCTTCTGTGTTTAGTGATATTTTGCTGTTTCCCATTTTTCAGGATCCTCAACTTAAAAAGGCTTGAATACTTCATTAATTAAACCTCACCCCCAGCCACTTCTTTTGTTGTTATTTTTTATTTTGAGACAGGGTCTCACTAAGTTGTGGAGGCTGCCTGTGGCCTGACTTGAGATCCACTGGCCTTAAGTCTCCTGGGTCTTGGCGATTACAGGCGAGTCCCACGCTGCCTGGCTAAAGTTTTGTAGTTGTCTAGTTGTGTCCACCCTTTGATACACAACCTCAGGTATACAGGCACCTTGAGATAAGTAGTACACGATCAGGAGTGAGAGAGAGAGGGAGAAAGAGACAGAGGGAGAAGAGGTGGAGAGAATGGGGTACGGAGACAGACCTTGTCTGTCTCCTTGAGGCTTTGATTTCTAAAGGGCTGTGTCATGAGCAGACATTTCTTCCTGTTGAGTTGGATGATCTGCGTTTGGATGACATTACTATTAAGAGTTTCATTTTCCTAGAATTGAGTGTTCTCACAATTCATTGCACCAGCTAAAGTATAGATTCGTCACTTTCCCTAGTTAAGTTCTGTTTTTCTAATATATTATTCTTCCTCGTGCTTTGAAGTTATTGCATAGTGTCTACTCCACAGATGATTTCCCGTTACAGATTCTGTTTCCTAGAAAGGAAAGACACCTTGAAAGATCACTGGGTAATTATTACCCATTGATCATCTCTTCTGTTTTGCATCTATTTTTTATTTCATTTTATTTATTTATTTATTTATTTATTTATTTATTGGTACTGGGGTTGAGCCCAGGGCCTTGTGCTTGCATGCTTTGCAAGTGCTGGGCCACTGAGCTTCACCCTCAGCCCATTTTTATTTTTTTACTTTTTGAGACAGGGTCTCGCTAAGTTACACAGACTGCCACTGGTCTCAAACTTGCGATCCTCCTACCTCTGCCTCCTGGGTTGTTGGGATTACAAGGGTGCACCACCATGCCTGGCTATGCATCTATTTTGTTTTTAAAGCAATAGCATATAATCTTTAAACAAATAAAGTGAGCATATATTTGATTGGAAAAAACTATAAAGAATAATTACAATTAGAACATCCTAGGTATTTTTGATCAACATTTGAGAGCAAGAAAAAGCCTTCAGATACAGAAGAAAAGGTCAACCAAAGAGGGGAGTGGGGGTTGAGTAGAAATCTCTATGTGTTTTGGGGATGTGCTCTCTGCCCCATTTTGTTGGGTACAGGTCACCATAAAGTGACAAAGTGCTCTCCGACAGGGGGAGGATTATGGGAGAGAGTTGGGAAAAAATGAAGCTTCTGGTGCAGAGAGGTAGTCATTAGTCCAAAAAGATAACTTCTTCCAGATAATGTCCAAAAATAGAATGGAAGTTGGGGGAGAAAGAACAGGCAGAAAGAAACAAGGCTGTAAAAATGTTTTATCTAGAAAATGTTAGCCCTCCCTGACTAATCTTGAAGCAAGTTTGGAAGGAAAGTCTAAATAAGATACTTTGCAGCTCATGGGATCCCTTCTACTTTGTAGCGAGACTCTGTGCTTTGTATGAACAGTATCAGCTCGCTATTCTCCAACTGGTGGCAGGAAGGGAGTGAGCTGACGCAGGGGTCAGAGCTCAGGGCCCGATCTCTCTCTTTCCTGCACACCTTCTTCTTTCCTCTCTTGTACTTTTCTTCCTCCTTCTTCTGAAAGCAATTCTCCAATACTGCTTTCCTTGAGGTCCTGCAATAGCCTTACATCCAGCCATTAGCAGACTCTCTTTCTATTTTCCATTTGTCCCATTTTTCTTTTTCCCAAATTTCTGTAAAATAAATCACCATCCTAAGGTCATAACGCCTGCAGCCGTACTACTGTGTCACCCTATCCCATCAGATCTCTGAAGCTAAGCAGCGTTGGACCTGGTTAGTACTTGGATGGGAGACTGCCTGGAAACACCAGGTGCTGTAGGCTTGGGAGAAGGACCGGCAACCCACTCCCAAAAATCAATCAGCCACTGAAAACCCTATGAACAGCAGAGAAGCACTGACAATAGTGTTTCCCCTGTTGTACATAGTGTTGCTATGAGTCGGATACCGGCTCGATGGCACCTAACAACAAAAACAACAAGGTCAAAACAATGTCATTACTCTTCATTTTTTTGCTCTGATGAGTCATATGAAGGAAAGGAATGTATTCAATGCGTTTTTGCCTGCCCTTGGTAAAAACTCCACATAGCGACATGCCAGTAATCAGTAAATGTTCAGTAATTGTAACACAAAGCAGGCAGAAGTTTTTAAGCTTTACAGAAAAATAAATTAAAGACATCAATTTCGAGGAAAACTATTCTTGTAACCAACCCAGGAGGTCTTTTCTCTCTCTCTCTCTCTCTCTCTCTCTCTCTATTTTGCTCATCAAAAGAACAAATGGAAAAAAGTAGAAATGCCAAAGCAAACACAACTCTTAGTGTTAAGTGCATTTTGGAGCTTGTGGAATTAAATTTGCATTTTAAAATGAATCCAAATGCCTGTTTAAAAATGTAACTCACTTTTTCCCCAATTTTTTGCTCCTATAATGACAACCAATAAGAAATATTTTTTTCCTTTTTTTTCCTCAGTGTATTTATATTTGGGAAAAATGTGATTATTAGAAGAGAAATTTACTTTTACCAAATTACAATTTAGAAAGAGAAGTTTGCATTGCTGGTACATAGGCAGCCAGTAAGAATAATAAAGCTCATCTTTTTATTAAATATTTTCTCATGAAAGAAAGAAAGAAAGAAATGTGGACAGCCAGAGAACTTTTCTAAAACTCTGGAGTGATTTTATTTGCCTGGAAATATATGAATCTTAAAAGGAGAATTGGGCTGGGATGTAGCTCAGTTGGTAGAGCACTGCTCTCCAGTCTCTGAGGTCCTGAGTTTAATTCCCAGCACCGCAAAAATGGGAGAAGAACGTGGCAGTGCACTCCTGAGGCAATCCTGAAATAACCAGCCATCAAGAACCCTATGAGAGCGGCTATGAGTTGGACATGACTCAACGGCACCTAACAACAACAACAACAAAAGGAGAATTGCAAAATGTGGCAACAAATTTAACTCATTAATATTTCCTAACATAAATAAATCTAGACTTTTTAATGGCCGCAGAGCCCACACAATGAATTGTCAAACTTGTTTAAATTTGGGTCCTGGAAAGGCGTTCCTTTAGGGACTGTGGCTCATTTGTGCCATCTTCTTTTCCTTTTACTTCCCCATGGTTGCTCTTAGGCCTTGAGAATCACAGCATAAAAACCACAGGGCACAGGCCTTCAGCATTGCACCGGCCCGTGACACAGATATGAGACATTAACCACGTTTGTCACCTCGGTCATCTTTCTATCATTTTCAGCCGGCTGCTTCACTGAAACTGTAACTCCAACAGCCACGCCATGTTGTTAAAATTCTCTGTCCCTTCTTACCTATTTTCTTATCTTTGGAGGTCCATCCCTCACCCCTGGGCTGCTTCTCCCCGGAGGTTATTAATAATCCTCCATTCGTCCATGGGCTGGTGAATACAAAATGTTTCTTACCTTCACACGTTGTTGTTGTTGATGTTAACTGCTGTCAAGTTGGGGTCAAGTCATACATGCAACAGAATGAAACGCTCTCCAACACTGCCATGATCTTCTAATGTTTGAGCCCATTGTTGCAGCCACTGTGTTTCTTCTCAGTTGAGTCATGCCACATCAGCAAAAGGAGGTCCCAAGGGCTTTCCTCCATTCCTGTCATTAATGTAAGCCCATGAAATTTAGAGAAATTGAATAAAAGCAGCTTCCAGATTTCAGAGTTATAATATGAACAATGAATTTCAAGTGAATGATTTTCTTGCTACTATCCTTGGTTGCGGGGCTGGGATTTAGCTCAGTGGGTAGAGCGCTGTGCTGCAGTCTCTGAGGCCCCGAGTTCAATTCCCAGCACCTCAAAAATGGGAGAAAGGCCTGGCAATCCACTCCCAAGGCAATCCCAAAGCACTCAGCCATTGAAAACCCTGTGAGGGTCGCTATGAGTCGGATACCGACTCGATGGCACCTAACAACAACAACAACAATCCTTGGATGCCTCTCTACATTTTAGTAGTTGTTGTTAGGTACCATGGAGTGAGTGTCCAACTCATAGCGACCCTGTGTACAACAGGCGAAACACTATCGTCAGTGCTTCTCTGCTGTTCATAAGGTTTTCAATGGCGGATTGTTTTTTGGGAGTGCATTGCTGGGTCTTTCTCCCAAGCTTACAGCACATGGTGTTCCCAGGCGGTCTCCCATCCAAGGACTAACCAGACCCGACCCTGCTGAGCTTCTGAGATCTGACGGGCTCGGATGCTACCAGGGTATGGCTGCAGGCTTGGAGAAGGGTGTTAGTCCTGGTTAATGACTGGATCACCAACAAAGGCCACATCTGCAAACATTACATGGGGGATTAAATTTCCAGGTGATTTTCAGGGGGACAAGCCACATTCCAGCCACAGCCCATCCTCTGCGGACACAGGGAAGGAAAGCTTGTTTATGATGGCTCCCTAGTTAGACTTGATGGCGTCACTCCACTCCACTCCGTCCCAAGGGCTCTTCTCTTTGTCCTCTGCATCAATGCCCCTTTAGTCCTAAATGTCATGAATGACATAAAAGTAAAATGAAGAAGAAAAAGATGGGGAGCAGACAGACCCTAGCTCTCATGTTTTTCCGTGATGTGTGAAATATTATTACTCTACAATTCCAATCTACAAGTGTGTGTGTGTGTGTGTGTGTGTGTGTGTGTGTGTGTGTGTGTGTGTGTGTATGAGAGAGAGAGAGAGAGAGAGAGAGAGAGAGAGAGTGCAAACACTCCAAGATTTTAAAATTTGGGCTAGCAAGCCAAGCAGAATGGCTCACACTTCTAATCCTAGCTATTCTGGAAGCAGAGGCAGGGGGATGGCAAGTTCGAGGCCAGAGGCAGCCTGTGCAATTTAGAGAGATCTTGTCTCAAAATATAAAATAGAAAAGGGGCTGGGGGTGCAGCCCAGGGGTGGAGCTCTTCCCTGGCCTGTGTGAGGCCCTGGGTTCAATCCCCAGGTATTACAAGAAAGAAAAAGTAAAAAGTGTGGAAGAAAGGGTGGAAAGTAAGGCAAAGGAAGGTCGCTGAAGCACTGGCACGTGAAGCCGAGGGAAGTGACAGCTGGGGACTCTTGGCTGCCACTCCTCTGTTTTTCTAGGTTCTGGCTGCCACAGCCTCTTGTTCTTTGAGGAGCAGCCACGGGAGGGTTTACACGTGGGATGTTTGGAGTTTATCTTGAAAGTAGAATTGGGAGGGGAACGAAGCCAGGGCTTGATTCTTCACATCATAAAGTATAAGAGATCACAGTGGACAGAACAGTACTTATTCCCCAAGAGTGGGAAACACGTGGGTGTTGGCACGTAAGGCGATTTCCTATGTTTGAACACTTTTATTCCTAATACACAACAGTTCATGGTCTAATATGCATTAAATCCTGACATCATTGCTTATGATAGTAGTGATGTAAAATTTCCTTAAAATGATTCAAGTGAAAGAGGCCTATCGAAAAGGAAATATTAATAAAACATACAGTGTCTGCAACAATGGGCTTAAGCGTAAATAAGATCGTGTGCCTGGCACAAAATTGGGGAGTGTTTCGTTCTCTTGTACACAGGGTCACTATGAGTTAGACCTAACTCGATGGCACCTAACAACACCAACAATAAGTAGCACACAAATATGGCAAAAATTATGAAGGAGGCTTATGAGTGATGAACTTTGGGAAATACTAGGCTAGAGAATTGGGAATTATCTTTTAAACTAAACATATATATGTTTTTAAAGAGCATGGGGCCTGTAGCCCTACCACTGTGGTGTCCGATCCCATCAGATCTCAGAAGCTAAGCAGGGTGGGGCCTGGTTAGTACTTGGGTGGGAGACTGCCTGGGAACACCAGGTGCTGTAGGCTTGGGAGAAGGACCCAGCAACCCACTCCCCAAACAATCTGCCATTGAAAACCCTATGAATAGCAGAGAAGCACTAATAATAGTGTTTCGCCCATAGTATGTAGGGTTGCTATGAGTAGGACACCGACTCAAAGGCACCTAACAACAACATCAGCAACAACAAAGAGCGTGTGATGAATCTATCTGGACCAGTGCCATATTTCCGGTGCTAAGTCAACCGCCATTTGGGGGGCTGGAAGGAGAAGCTATATTTGTTCACGGCTCCTGGGGCTGGGTGACGTACCACAGTCATAGCGAGTCCATGCTCATGGAGGCTCGATGGTACCAGGCCCCCAGGCGGGGGCAGCTTCCCCTAGCCTGCAATAAGCTCCATTCCCTCCCTCCTCTCATTCTCAAGCAACCCCAGCCCTCTGCTCTGAGCAAATGCAACATCGTGCACCAAATTTATTGACTTGGCAGAGTTGCAAGTTTTATTACGCAAAAGTTGAGAAAGAGCAAAGTCGAAGGGAGCTAAAAACAGTACAATTTGCTACTGTGTAAGTATCTGTATTTGGGGCTCAGGGTGTTTTATTTATAGATATCTATGAATGCGTCGCCAGAGATACGGAAAGAAATACACGATACGTGAAGAACAGCTTTATCAAATAGTTTCCAGCGCTCAAGGGAAACATCAAAAGCAAGAACAAAAAGAACAGCAAACTGCTCTGTTAGAATGAAAAAAAACCCTAATAAAACAACCCATCTTCCCTTGGCTCTCCTGCCCGGTCGGAGCCTCCTCTCTCCGAGGATGGCTGGCTGCAAGGGCCTCTCCCCTGGTCACTCTCTCAGGGCGGGGCGGCCTCCACATGGACTCATTTGTGCAGCTCCTTAACCTCCCAGGCTCCCAGCTCCCTCTCCTAACGCCTTCAGAGGAGGTAGGGTGCGAGCACCTAACTTGTCAAACTGGTTTGTTGGGGTTCTCCTCCCCTCCCCTGGATTCTTGGGAATAGTGCATTCTGGGAAGCTGCCTGGGAGCATTGAGAGCTGTCTTCTGGGGGCTTGAATGAGGGTCCCCCTGCTGCAACAGGAGGAAGGGGGGCTGCAGGGAGAGATGGAGAGGTGGGCTGAGTGGGCCCATTCCACCCCTCCTCCCAAGGCATATGAGTAAAGACTGAAGAAGAATTCACACACACACACACACACACACACACACGCACACGCACGCACGCACACACGCACGCGCGCGCACACAAGCACGCCTTTGGAAACTCAGGATCCAGAAAACAGGGACGAGATCATACTTGGAAGGCTGGGGCCCTCCCCGTCTGAAATCCTGCGCCTCTGTTCACAATTCACCTTCAGGGGCTCTAGGAGGCCAGGGAGCTGGATCGCCAGCCAGGGAGCAGCTGATGTCTGCCCAGGGCGGCATTTCTAACTGGAGCCCGTTCCCAGCCATGACAGAGGGAGAGGAGGCTGGAAGGAGCCTGGGGAAGGCGCAGGGCAGGACCCCTTCGCCTCACTTCCCCACCTGAGAGCTGGCAGGGCGCACCTGCCAGGCCCAGGCTGGGGGTGATGGCAGCCAGGATCCCCTAGGCCTCCAGGGTGGCCCAGGCTCCTGGGCCCAGGCCCAGGAGAGGCAGCAGCGAGAGCGGGGCAGTCATTTCCGGGGAGGGGTTGAGGACAGGTGGGTCCTGATTGTCACTAGTCTTTGGTCAAATTTGGCAGGAGGTTAAAAAAAGGGGGAGGGGGGTCCCTGCCCAGGCCCATTTTCCAGCCACTTTCCTCCTCTGCGGTGAAGCTGGATCTTGTGAGTGAATGTGACCTCCAGGTCCCCCCATGCTGGGGTGGGCGGAGCTGGCTTCATGCTCAGGGTCAGGTCTAGGGGGAGCCGGGCTGAGGTAAGCGCGGGGAGGCAGAGGCCCCCGGGCATGGCGGAGGCATCTCCTGTGGGTGTGAGTGCGGTGTGGGGTTACTTCCTGCCTCTCCCCCTCTACAGCTCTTACTGCAGAGCCTCTTTTAGGGGACAGATCTCACTAGGGACCCTACAGCCCTGCTGGGTCTCCCCAGTTGTGACGCCCAGGGCCGTCCGGAGGCCCACGGGTGTCCCAAGCCACAGTTTCGATGTTGGGGGGAGATCAGTCCTTTTAATTCCCAGAGGCGAAGAAATGGGTCTGGGGGATCCTCCTGTGGAGCTTGAGTGTCAGAAATGAATCCTTGCTCGAATCCCACCACAGGGAATTGGGGTGGATCCAGATGAGGAGATGGAGCAGGGATTATGGACCCACGGATTTTGGTATAGACACGAAGCAAGCAGATAACCCGCTGGCTGGGAGATGGGCGTAGAGAAGGTAAATCCGGAAGCCTCTCTTTTCCCGCTTGAAGAATGGGACCTATTGGAAAAGCCAGCTTTGCTTTGTCCATTAAGGCACCGTTGTGGCGGGCGTGTGAATTGCTCTAGGGCCATAGGGAATGTTTCCAGGTTAGAGACAAGAAATTGTTTTGGAAATGTAAGCCCAAATCCGGTGCGGTGGCTCACTCCTGCAATCCCAGTGACTAGGGAGGCCGAGGCAGGAGGATCACAGATTCGAGGCCAGAGGCAGCCTGAGTAACTTAGACCCAGCCTCAAGATAAAAAATAAAAAAGAGTTTGGGGGTGCAGCTCAGTGGTAGAGAGCTTGCAAAGTACTCATGGGGCCCTGGGTTCAGCCCCCCAGTATTGCAATGAATAAAATAAATAAGCCCATTATTAAATGTGAGGTCTTTTGAATCCCCGTACTCAGCATGGAGATTTTATTCCTTCCAACACCACCCCCATTTCATCCTTACTTGACCCTGTACAAAAACACCCTTTTTCCCTAACTAGAGAAGCCAAGGAGCGGGGATCTCAGGAAAGCTGTCCCCGAGTGAGTCAATGGACCCTCCTGAGGTGCAGTTCCCTGTCCTATACTACTTGCTCTCTTCAGCCGCTCCCCAGCCCTGGCTCCAGATTGTTACTTTAGGTCATTTCGAAGCCTAATAAAACATCAGCCCTTGTGGCTCTCCATCGCCCCCTGGTGGTCGTCTCCTGCCTCGTCTGGAGATCTGTGGTATTGACCGCGGCAACTGTCCGGGGAGAGGTGGGCGCCAAAGGGAATTCATAGCGGGCTTCTAATCAGTGATATGCGGAAAAAATGGGGCATGTGCCTGAAAGAGCTCTATTTTTTAAATTAGCTTTCCTTCCTTGTCAGTCCTTACTAATCTTTCTCACTGTGCACGCAAAGAACTTTAGTTAAAAAAAAAAAAGAAAAAAAAAAAAAGAAAAAGAATTGGAAGAGGCTGCTTGAAGCAAGAGAAAAGGGCATTGATCTGGCAAAATAATTTGACCCCAGTCTGGGGCAGCGAAGAGGGAGAATGTCGTCCCCTTGTTTGCTCGAGACTAAGAAATCAGACATAAAAGGAAAATGAAGCGAATAACAATGAAAAAAAAAATTCCCGCACACAATACAATCTATTTAAACTGTGCTCATACTTTTCATACCAATGGTATGACTTTTTTCTTTTTTTCTTTTCTTTTTTTTTCTCGAGCACCTCTGATTCTTGAACTCTGGGGCTGGCAGCCTGCAGAGGGGAAGCCGCCTCCAGCCCTGCACGGGCAGGTTTACCAAAGGTCTCCAATGGGTATTTTCTTTTTCTCAGTCCTGCCCCTAGATTGCCAGCCGGCGGGCGTCTGCCTCTGAAGTTAGCAGCGATTTCCTCCCGAGCCCGGCCTTATCTCCGGCAGCACGTTGCCTGTTGGTGAGTAATGACACAATAACATTGTCTAGGGCTGGAATGAAGTCCGAGCTGTTTACCCCCGCTCTATGGGGGTTCAATATAAAAAGCCGGCCGAGCGCTGTCCAAGTCAGAGCGCGTCTGCAGCTGCGCAGGTCGCGAGGCTCCCGCGGCCCTGTCTTCCCCTGCGCTCCGCCTGGCAGCCAGCGCTTTCTCCCGGCTGAGGGCGCTGGGGCTGGCGGAGCGCGCTGAGCTCTGGACATCCAGCGCCGCTGCAAGGGCACTGAAGCTGTTTTCTTCTGGGTTCAGTTTCCAGGGGAGACTCTTTTTGATCCCTTTGCCAGAATGGATTATTTCCCCATGATTATCTCTCTGCTGCTGGTGGCTTTTCAAGGAGCTCCAGAAACAGGTAAATAAATCTCGGAATGTCCGCGTCTTCCGATCCATCTTAATGTTTTCTTTGCTCCTGCTTTCCACCTTTCTTTCTGTTACTGCAGATAGCGAGCGCCTGGCAAGCACTGCTCAAAGCTGCTTCAGTGTTCCAGTTGGGGGGGCATCGCTCTGTTGAATATAATTGACTACAATTAAATACAACAGAGCTTGAAAATGTTATTATTCTTATTGCAGAATATATTTCCTTGGCTTTTAAAAAATAACTCGGGAACAGCGTGGAGCAGCCGTGACTTAGCCAAATGCAGGTTTGCAGTACCTGTGTTCCTACAGGAGCATAGATAGAAGCTTATATCTTATTTAAGCACTGTCAAAGTGTATTAACGTGTAAAATTATATCTTATTCAAACACTGTCTTAAAGTGTATTAACGTGTGAAATATTTAAACATTCCAGCTTGGGGCAAAAGAATTTTATTCCAAGTCATCCAAGCAATATCAAGCACTCATATCACCTGCAGAACTACCCTGTATTGAAACCCCCCCAGGTGGTTTCAGCGCAAAGCAGCTGTTTTCTTTAAAATTTGTCATTATTGACTTTAGGTTTCATTTGGCAGGTTTTTGGCACCCACACCCGAGTGAGCTCTATTTTCAGTTCATTCACCTATCCTGGGAGGGGAGCTGGGAGAATTCTTGGCTGCTTAAGGATTTAGACAGTGTGGGCGCATCTGCCTGTTTGTTCCTTTGTTTTTTGAGGGTCAATGCACTTTTTTGTGTGCCTTTTCGTGACCCGGACCAAAGAGAGGATGTGAAGGGATGAAAATCCTGGAAAGTGTCTGATCATTTGAAATGTGCAAAATTGGGCAGCCAAGCCTCTCGGCTAAATTGCCAGTAGGCAGAGGCGACCTGGTGCTGAGTGGACCAGGGTGAGGCGGGGCGTCCCACAGAAGCCGCCGCCCCAGGGATTCTGTTTTCAAGACCCACGGAGCCTTTGCTGGGCCCCCTGAGCTGCTTTTCGGCTTCCGCAGGGTCTCTGGTTTCCATGGAGGCTCCCACCTGGCCCCAATACGGTCCAGTTAATCCCCCCTCTGCTCCCGATCCTTGCTATGGAGTGTTCCCTCTGCCTAACTTCAGGAGGTGGATGTCATCTGGACCACTCCCTGCCCTGCCCGAGGTGTGAAGTGGTGGGGACCCCTAAATGGAGGCACCTCTAGAGGGGGCAGTGCCTCCCACGCTGGGAGTAGGCAGTGGGGTTTATCTATAGTTCACAACCAGTTTAAACCCACCGTGGGCTCTGTGGTCCGACTGTGCCTCCAGCGCAGGCTAAGCATTTCCTTGAAGGCTGCTTCTAGGTGTTTACCGGTGTTTAGCCCGGTTGGCTGAGGGCCACTGTGCAGTCTCTGAGGTCCCGGGTTCGATTCCCAGCACCACAAAAATGGGAGAAGGATGTGGCAATCCATTTCTGAGGCAATTCCAGGACAATCAGCCATTGAAAATCCTATGAGGGTCGCTATGAGTCAGACTTGACTCAATGGCACCTAACCACCACCACCACCACCACCAATCTCCTGTGTGTTTGCATATTCTCCCTCTGCGGGTGAATAAGCCAGGCAGGGCATAAAGGTGAATCCTATTAAGGAGGAAAGACAAATAAATAAATAAGTAGATAAATAAATAAGAGCGCCTTCCTGCTATTTGTGGTTCTCATTCAAGGCAGCTGTCCGCTGTCTGCTGTCCACGGTCCTCTGCTCTGCTAGATCGGGCGCCGATCCTGTGACCCTGTGTCACTGACCGGCTCTTTCTCTCTCTCCGCAGCCGTCCTGGGGGCCGAGCTCCGCGCGGGGGCCGATGGTGGGGGCGAGGACCCCCCTCCCAGCGCACCCTGGAGGCCCCGGCGGTCCAAGCGCTGCTCCTGCTCCTCCCTGATGGACAAGGAGTGCGTCTACTTCTGTCACCTGGACATCATCTGGGTCAACACGCCCGAGTGAGTCTCTAGGGGGCGGCGTCGCTCTAGTCATCCCAAGCTCAGCTCCACACAGCCTGGAGTCGATTTCCACCGCTCCTGGCCAGGGAGCTCCAGGCTGCAGTGGGTTCTGGAAAGCGCTTTCGTGTTGACAGCGCTTAGATGGGACAGCGGGGTTCTTAGCAGGAGGGCAGAGGGTCTGCAGAGGCCCCCGAGGCTCAGGGCACTCGTTATGGGATGGGTGGGTGGGACTGAGGACTGAGAAATCTAATGGGCACTGCACAGGAGGAACTTTGAAGGGGGGGGCTGGCAGGATGCCCACCGGTGGGATTTGAGTGGGGTCAGGGAGCCAATGGCCGGGGTCCCACCTGTGCGTCTCCCGGGAGTGTGGAGACTGAGGCAGAACCCATTCCCTTTGTTTGATTTGCAGAGAAACTAAGACTCAACATGTTGAGGTCCCCTGTGCAGGAATGAGTTTGTGGTAGAACTAGAAGGCGATCCTGGATCTCCTTCTTGTGTACTTTCTGTTTAGAAAAACCTTATTCAAGACAGAAATACAAGCACAGCCCATAGGTTTCTCTTCCACTTTAGCGCTTTGTCCTTTTGCCCCAAACACTAGAAGAAGTCATAAGCAGGAGCACATTTATTGTATCTGCAGTGTTATGGACAGGGATGGCATAAATACAAACAAAAGCCAATCAAACCGAAGGCAGACCATCATTAGCCTGATGCTTAGCAAGGTGGGACTTCTAAGAAGAACAATGTATTCTTTATGGGAGAATCAACAGAGATGCGCTGCAAATTACTGGCGAGCCTTTGGCAGTATGTCCTGCTATAGCTATTGCCACATGATTTCACCAAACTGCAGGAGAAATGTGCAAATAGGTGTTTTCCCCTTCCTGGGAACATTTTTAGAATTATCATATAGAACGGGAATTGGCAATGGATTTTGAAAATCTTACGAGTCATGGCTTTGCATTAAAGTATTCCTACTCTCTTCCCCTGCCCCAAGTAGCTGCTCACTAAATTGTTGTTGTTGAGTTGGTCTGATTCATAGAGACCATCAGAGGATTTTCAATGGCTGATTGTTTTTTGGGATTGCTTCAGATGCGGATTGCCACATCCTTCTCCCGTTTTTTGCAGTGCTGGGGATCGAACCCTGGTCCTCTGAGACCAGAGAGTGGCGCTCTACCAACTGAGCTAAACTGCAGCCCGCTAACTAAATAGCACTTTAGAAAAAGAAGAAAATACAAAACAGACACCAAAACAGAGATGTCAGACCTTAGGGCAAACCCCAGTGTTGCTTGCGTGGGGAAGAAATTGAACTCTGTTAAGAGTTGAGATGGATGTTGTTGAATCAGGAATGCTGGCTTCTCCTGCAGCCACTGCCCAGCGTGGGTGCTTGATTGATGCCAGACTTTGCTATCTTACGTTTCCCAGTGCTGTCCACCTAGTTCCTTGTGTGCCCAATGGGTTGAATGCCCCCCAGAGAATGTGTCCTTTGAAAGACGATTCATTGCGCTAATATGCTTTGTTTCTGTCTTTTGGTAACAGACACATTGTTCCATATGGACTTGGAGGCCCCTCGAGGTCCAAGCGATCCCTGAAGGATTTTTTTCCCACAAAGGCAGCAGAGCCCAGGAACAGATGCCAGTGCACTAGCCAGAAAGACGACAAGTGCTGGAATTTTTGCCAAGCAGGAAAAGAACTCAGGTGAGCAGAAATACCTTTGCTTCTTGAATATTGTACAGCTTCCTGCCTGCAGCTGTACCACTGTAGCCTCCGATCCCGTCAGATCTCGGAAGCTAAGCAGGGTGGGCCTGGTTAGTACTTGGATGGGAGACCGCCTGGGAACACCAGGTGCTGTAGGCTTGGGAGAAGGACCGGGCAACTCACTCCCAAAAAACAATCAGCCATTGAAAACCCTATGAATAGCAGAGAAGCACTGACAATAGTGTTTCGCCTGTTGTACGTAGGGTCACTATGAGTCGTGCACTGACTCAATGGCACCTAACAACAGCTTCCTGACCTCCTTCCTTTTATGAGGCTACTTTCTCAAGTGAGTCCGAAGATACTATTGCTGAAATTTTTTCCTTCCTTATTTTATCAGGGCCCAAGACACGGTGAACAAAGGCTTCAATAACTATAAGAAAGGAAAAGACTGTTCCAAGCTTGGAAAGAAATGTATTCATCAGCAGCTGATGGAGAGAAGAAAAATAAGAAGGTAAGAGGCTCTTCCTAGAGGACAGCTAGACATGTTCACTAGTGTTATTGTTGTTGATAGATGTCGAGTCGGTGTCTGACTCATAGAGACCCAGCGTACAACAGATGAAACACTATTGTCAGTGATTTTCTGCTGTTCATAGGGTTTTCAATGGTGGGTTGATTTTTGGGAGTGGGTTGCCGTGTCCTTCTCTTAGGCCTGCAGCACCTGGTGTTCCCAGGAGGTCTCCCATCCAAGTCCTAACCAGGTCCAACCCTGCTTAGCTTCCGAGATTTGATGGGATCAGATGCCACAGGGCTATGGCTGCAGGCCCTGTTCACTAGCGCTAATGGCTTATTCCCCTCATCTTTCCTATTGAGGGGGTAAAGGCTTATGACAGAGTGACCGAGGGGCTCTTCCTAATCTATAGATTGAAAAGAGCAAAAGAATTCATGTCAAATACCTTCGTTCTGGCCTTGAATGTAAGGTCCTTCCCACTGCACTTGAGTACACCCCATTCCATGTACAGGTAGA
>VMDO01032334.1:0-19108 GCA_007922755.1 Pedetes capensis | reverse complement strand
TGACGATTAGTTCTTTTCCTTTGTTCTAATTGAGTGATCTTAAAATAGCATAAGTAAAAAAGCTAGTTTTAAGTTAGAACAAAATTTCTTTTTAAGCACTTGTTTCATATTTAATGTTTATTTTCAAGCCATTTTTAGAATTTTTCTAAGCTTATGTCCCTTCTAAAAACCCCAAAATAATCTCTTAAAGTTTTTAATATATTATATAAGTTTTATGATGTATATAACCTTTGTAATGAATTAGAACATAATTTGTAGCAAATAAATGTACACATACTTTGAGTCAGAGTCAGACAATCAAGATGTTGGATGTAATTGTCCTGGAAAACAGATTCAGGTTCTTATCCATTTAATTCCTTCAATTCAACATTTTTAAACACCTGGCAAGCATCTTGAACTGTGCTATATCTGAGGGATATAAACATCAATAATTCTTTCCCAGTGAAACTCATAATATGGTTAAAAGAGAGGATTTTACATAAATATTTATGATATAAATATTAAATACTGTTTAGGTTGGACCATATGAAATTAGAGATATCAATGATTTTTTTTACTAAAATAATTTTATATGGTTCAATTAATGTATTTAATATCCTTTTAATATGATTTAGCTATCCCAGAATTTCTTAACATTAATCTGTCATTTAACTGAGAAAAAATAGTCAACTTCTACAAATATCATTACTAAATTATTTTCATTTAATTGTTTTATGCTAAATTAATCAAGAGAATTGCACAGTAACATTATGACTGTATTTTATAACTTCCCCTTACAGAGAATATACCTTAGTTACTTTGTTTCTAACAACCTCTTGAATAAGTAACTCCAAAGTCTTCTTTTAATTTGCCTCCATGAGCATTTTTCAGGTATGTACTTTATATTTTCACAGCATGCTGTATTTTTTAAGACAATTAGGATTTGCCTTTTGTTTCACATGGTAGGTACCATAGTAACATCATTTTATTTATTTTTCCGCTAGATGTGAATATTATCAGGATAAATTTTAGTATTTGCAATGCCAGGTTCCTTGGCTACTATGTCTTTAAAGTGGCACTCTTTTTTTTTTTAATTGGAAATTTTTAGTGTACACCTTAATGTGATTCATTCTGACATGCTTTTCACTGTGACATTTCCATATATACATTTTGATGTACATTATTCATATAGGTTCCCCCTTACCCTCTTGTATGCTTCCCACCCTCCCCATCTAAATCTTCTCTATCATTTACTTGGTAATATTTTTCTGTATGTCCTTGGGTTCTAGTTCTGTTTAAGATAGAAACTTTACCTGCAGTGAACTTTGTTTTTATCTTGTCAGAACAATTACATGCATTTTCTAGGCCATTTATATTAACGGCGTTCTTGGCTTTTTTTTCCTTTTATTTTGATCCGATCTTTGAATGGGATTTTTCCTTCTTATAATTTTGATTCAGCTCCCACATATGATGAGAACATGTGGTATTTCTCTTTCTGAGCTTGTGTTCATTCACTTAAAATAATTTTCTCTAAATCCATCCATTTTGCTGCGAATGTTCTTATTTCATTTTTCTTGATTGCTGAGTAGTTTTCCATTGTGTATAGGCACCATAGTTTTTTTATCCATTCTTCTGTTGAAGGGCACTTTGGTTGATTCCATATCCTTGCTATTGTGAAAAGTGCTGCACTGAACATGGAGGTGCAGGTGTCTCTGTGGTATGATGACCCACCTCCCTTTGGGTAAATTCCTAATAATGTTATAGCTGGGTCATACGGTAGATCTATTTTCAGTGTTTTAAGATACCTCCATATTGATTTCCACAGTAGTAGGACCAATTTACAGCTCCACCAACAATGTGAGAGTGTTCCTTTTCCCCGCAACCTCACCATCATTTGTTGTTATTTTTTAAATTAATCTTGGCCATTCTTATTGGTGTAAAGTGAAATCTCAGAGTTGTTTTAATTTGCAGTCCCTAATGGCTAGGAGCCTGCAGCTGTAGCCCTGTGGCATCCGATCCCATCAGATCTCGGAAGCTAAGCAGGGTTGGGCCTGGTTAGTACCTGGATGGGAGACCGCCAGGGAACACCAGAAGCTGTAGGCTTGGGAGAAGGACCTGGCAACTCCCTCCCAAAAATCAATCTGCCATTGAAAACCCTATGAACAGCAGAGAAGCACTGACAATAGTGTTTCCCCTGTTGTACAGAAGGTCGCTATGAGTCAGATACCGACTTGACGGCACCTAACAACAACAACAACAACAATGGCTAGGGATATTGAGCATTTTTTCATGTGTTTCATGGCTTTACGGACCTCTTCAATTGAGAACTATCTACTCAGTTCCTTTGCCCATTTGTGTATTGGGTTATATTTTTGAGAACTATCTACTCAGTTCCTTTGCCCATTTGTGTAGATGGTTATTTTTTTTGGGGGGGGGAGTTTTTTTCTTGAGTTCTTTATAAATTCTAGTAATTAGACCTTTGTCTGATGTATAAAATGAGAAGACTTTTTCCCATTCCATGGGGGTTTCCTTGACTGTGTTAATTGTTTCTTTTGCTGTGCAAAAGCTTTTTAATTTCATGTAATCCCATTTATCTATTCTTGTTGCAATTTCTTGAGCAAATGGAGTCCTATTAAGGAAATTCTTTCCTATGCCTATATGATGGAATGTATTGCCTATCTTGCCTCCTATAAGTTTTAAAGTTTCTGGTTTTATGTTGAGATCTTTTATCCATTTTGAGTTAACTCTCATGTATTTTGAGAGATGCAGGTCAGCTTTCATTTTTCTGCATTTGGATGACCATGTTTCCCAGCACCATTTGCTGAAAAGGCTGTCCTTTTTCCAGTTTACTTGCTTTGCTCCTTTGTTGAAAACCAGGTGGCTATAAGTGTGTTGATGTATTTCTGGGTCTTCTACTCTGTTCCAGATGTCTTTGGGCCTATTTTTGTGCCATTACCAAGCTGTTTTTGCAACCTAAAGTGACACTCTTTGAAATCATCCTACAGAGACTCTGGTTGCTGGCCTATATAGCACATGCCTACCAGACACAGAACAAAGTAAAATGTAATTGTTTTTTAAAATAATATACAAAGATATATTCTGTTTTGCAGTTTCTTTGCTTTCACAAATTATGATCTCAAAAATTATACAACACAGAGACAGATTTCTTATTTTTATCTAAGTTTATTTGATAATACAGGTATTTAAACTACCCACATAATAGTGAATGCTGTGTCTGCCAATATTAATATCTGTATTGTTGTTATAAAATAGTGTCATAAATATTTGGATTTTTAAAAATACATTAATATTGACTCAGTGAAGCAAATCAGCATATATGTCTTAATTTCATCTATCACAGATGAAGCACTGAAATCCCCAAAGATCCAAGTAATCAGATATTACTCACTTAGGAGGAAATCTGTCTATTTCAGGGTATGGGATCATCTAATTGAATAATGCCTGTCATTCCCCAGGGAAGAAGTGTGAGTTTTGTGTTGATTTCACATGGCCAAACATAAAGTGCTCTGTCTCTAAAGCATGTATCCAGGACATGATAGAAGAACTGCCCCAACTTATCACATCTGCTGACAAATACCTGTGCCTGCTGATTCATGTGGTTAGGAATACATATTCAAACTATTTTTTAGAAGGCATAATATCTTGAATAAGAAATTAGTGGGCTCCTGCAACCCAAGTATTATTTAAAACTCTTCCTCTAATTCAATGTGGGATTTAGGAAAAGAAAAAAAAAATGCTTAACATTGTGTTTTTTATGTAGTGACAAAATTATGATTTAAGAGACTTAAATTGGTAAGATTGGCTTAAAATACACTGCATTTTCATTAGGACAGGTAGGAATATTAATTCTCTGATGAATCAATTATTTAATTCAGAGGATTTTAAAGATTATTGGGGAGAAAGTTAATATCATAATATTAACAAGGATTATGAAAAGATACTAGATACAGAATAGAAAAATATTCTTCCCAAACATTCATTAGAAGAATATAACTATTTTATAGAAAATATCAGTGTTCTAAGGTAAATGATACAATTAATGTGTCAATGGCCAAGGTACTATAATAAAATGCAGATGTGTGTATACAGTATTTGTATGTATTTATGCAATACCAATTTGTACATATACATTTTCCAAGAAATAAGAGATTAATGTTATAATGCAGCAGCCCAAGTGTATATCTTAATAGATGAAACTAGTCTTTTAGAAGAAAGGATGGAAAAATGAAATCTACACTCTCATGGAGATTGCAAATGTGAAGGTTCTGAGATGTTGACAATAAAAGGAGACTGGAATGTAAGTGGTATCATTTTTTTTTTTTTGTACTGGCAGTTGAACACAGGGGCTCACACGTACTTTAAGGTGCTCTATCACTGAACTCCTTTCCCAGCCCATTTTTAAAATTGATTACCTTGAGAAAGGGTCTTACTAAGTTACATAGGCTGCCTCTGGTTTAAACTTGTGTTCCTACTGCCCCCACCTCACCAGGGCTATGGTTACAGGCATGCACCACTGTACCTGGCTAAGTAAGTTGTACCATTTTTAAGGACCATATAAACTACTTGGTTATAAAATTCAATTGGTTGGTTATTTCACATTCATACCATAAAACGCTAGAGATTTGTAATACATACAATAGGAAGGAGGAAGGAAAAAGGACTTTCAAGACTCCTAGAACTGTTATGCAACTAAAGAACTTAATTTCTTTGCCTGCTGGCTGGGTGGCAATTTAAAGCCTCAGCTGCTAGAGGAAGCAGTAAAACCACTTTGGATCAATGAAGAGGAGCTGTTTGTGAAGCTGGTATGACGGGGCTCCATAAATATAACTTGCCACCCTGATGCTCAGGATCATCTTCCTTAGAAGATGAGGATTGTGGGATACAATCATCAATTAAGTTCATGCTTTAAATCAATCCCCCATTAATGGGTACTTTTAAAAAGAATATTCTATATTTTTATTTTATAGTAGAATGTCCAACCTAGAGCAATATTGCAAATATTTAGCTGTGTAAAATATTATATGTGCTTAAGTACAGATGGGACAATTTAAAAATATATTTAAACATAACTTGAAATCCTACCAAAAAACTTTAAACTAGGTGGTTTTTGTTGTTGTCAGGTGCCCTCAAGTGAGTGTCTGACTCATAGCGACCCTACGTACAAGAGGTGAAGCACTATTGTCAGTGTTTCTCTGCTATTCATGGGGTTTTTAATGGACGATTTTTTTTTTTTGGAGGAGGGGAGTGGGTTGCTGGGTCCATCTCCTAAGCCTACAGCACCAGGCACTCTCCCATCCAAGTACTAACCAGGCCTGACCCTGCTTAGCTTCCAAGATCTGACAGGATCAGATGCTACAGTGGTATGGCTACTGCCTAAATGGTTTCTAGATCTTCCTAACTTGAGTTTTCTCCTCTGTGAACCAATAATGATGGGTGCTCCCACTCACCAAAATGATCACTATATGGAATGCTCAGTTCTAATGAGCTAATGCGATCAGTGTTTCCTTGTCTATATATTTCTACAGACATGACTATAGACAGGATCTGGCCTGGACAAAATGACAATGTTATCAGCAACATTTTTATGCACATGTTGTACTTCTGGCATTGTGAAGCCCATAGGCATCTGTCATCTCAAGAATATTATATAAATGAACTCATACCATATGTAACTTTTTGAGATTGGCTTTTTTCCCCACTCAGCATAGTTGCTTTGAAATCCATCTAAGTTGTATATATTAATAGTTCATTCTTTTTATTGTTGGGTAGTATTCTATGTATGGATATTGTGCATTGTATTTAGCCATTTACCTATTGAAGGGCATTTGGTTTATTTCTGGGTTTTGGCAGTTTAAAGTGTTATGAACATTAAAAAAAATCAGTTTGTTCAAAATATTGAAAAAAGTGAAGGAATTACAATTCTTAAATGGTAAGAGAGTTCAAAAATCAGAAAGGATAGAAATGAAGTCCTTTTAAAATCAAAAGTGAACTGTTACAATCATAAATGTCTCTGGTAAAGAAGGAAATTGTGTTGGGTGTGGTGGTACACCCCTACAATCCCAGGGGCAAGGGAGGTGAGGTGGGAGAATTGCAAGTTTGAGACCAGACGTAATCTGTGTAATTTAGCAAGACACTGTCTAAAAAAAAAAAAAATGTGCTGAGGGTGCAGCTCAGTGGTCCAGCATTTGCAAAACATTCAAGCTCGAGTCCCTGGGCTCAACCCACAGTACTACAAAAGAAAGAAAGAAAAGAAAAGAAAAGAAAGAAAGAAAGAAAGAAAGAAAGAGAGAGAGAAAGAAATTGTGTAATGACTTTCTTTGTTTCTTTCTTTCTTTTTTTTTTTTTTTTGTCTTTCCTTATTATTAGGTTTTGTACTTGGCATAAAACTTTGAGAGGAGTTCAAAGAAACTAAATTTTACAATGTAACATCATACTGCCCATCTATTTATATGTAAAATGCCCCTCCATCCATCTCCACAAGAATACCAACCAGCTTTTCTAATGTGCACAACCTTTTCATGCTTTTTAAACACTACTGATAGAGCCATAGAATGGCAGGCTCACTGTGCTCAGCTGTTTGCAGTAGGCTTCAGTGACTGACTCTTGAGAAGTTGAAAGGTTGTTCTATGTTATGTAATATCTATCCACTCTGCTATGTACCCTAAGTTGTATAAATCTAAAATTTAGACATTCAAATTGTACATCTAATTTATAATATTTTTCAATACCAGTAGACATCTTCTTGCTGAGTGACAAGTTGTTACTATATCATTAGCTTTTATCAAAAGTTGTGAAACTTCATGGCCACCATGGTACATGACTATAATCCTAGCTACTTGGGAGACTGAGGCAGGAGGATCACCTTGGAGGCTAGAGGCAGCCTAAGCAACTCAGCAAGTCCCTGTCTCAAAATAAAAAATAAAAAAGGGGCTCAGTGTTGTAGCACTTGCCTTGTCCAGTATATGCAAGGCGCTGGATTCAACGTCCAGCACTGGAAAAAAAAAAAAGGGTGGAAAAAACAAAATAACTCTGAAGAATATTATTAGATCCTGTTATGAGCCAGGCACAGTGGCATACCCTTGTAGTCCCAGCAACTTGAGGTAGGAGGAGCATTAGATTAAGACTGGCCTAGACAACATAGTAAGATCCTATCTGAAAAGAAAAAAGAAAATCATGTTTTTGAATCTTCTTTATGTAAGCATTCACTAAATAATATTTTGTAGAGCATGAAAAAGTTTTCTTTTCAAACAAACTACTTTAATATATTTTCTCTTTAGCTATTAAAGAAATAACATAAATTTTTTCACTTGCTTTATTCCTTACCTAGGAGACTTAGAATTAAATTCATGCTAGATTAAGTAACTGTAAAGGATATCTAACACTTGTCTTAAGTAGCTTTTATTTTTTGAATTGCTTTTACAGTAAAGAAAATATAGGAAAGGGACAGTACCTACCACACAGAACACTGGTTATCATAAGTTATAGGTAGAGCTGATGTTAGGTACCGGAGGGAAAATGGGAAATAATGGAACTCTGATTTTGATTTTTCCCCCCAGTAGCAAGCAGAAAAAGGCTTGGGTAGAAGAGGATGGAAAAGACTATATTAGCTAATCTAAATAAGTTTCTGTGCTCAGGTGAAATGCTTCCCTATGTGCTGGGAAATTTATCTTATCTAAGATGATCAAGCTCAATTAAGACACTAAAAACTATAATGATGTAAATTTGCTTTTTCCTGAAGTATAGGAAGGTGTATACTGATAAACATCTCAAACAAAATAAATTTTTTTAGCTTACTAAACTCAGTAGAACTCTAAAGGGACAAAGAGATTCCTAGGGTATATTAAGAATAATCAAATAATACAGTGCTGCCCTGGGATTCAGGTATATATGGGTAGAATCCTGGCTCTGCTATTTATTACCTGTTGACCTTGAGTAAATTATTTGGCCTGGCTGAACAAAACTGGAACACAGTAAACACTGAGTTATGCCATGATAATACTATTTACTTTCTTGATGCCATTATGGTTCACTCTACATATCTCTGGTTTTCAGAGATCAGATGTAAAGGGATCACAGTTTGGCATAAAGATTATTTTAAAGTGAAAACATAGGAGCTACAGAAGATGAAAAGGAAATCTTATGTGAACTTTCCTTATCTGACTAAAGCAGAGTGTCCTGAAAATATTGCTGCCATTAACCTCCTCCATGGGAGTTTCCTGTGAGGTCAGTTGCCTTAAAGATTGACTATCTGTTCTCACTAGTTTGAGAAAGCCTGACAAGGCTTCCACAGTTTCACTTGCAGCCTTGAAAAGACAACATTTGTGAGCTAAAATGGCATGTGAAGCTTTATTTCTATTCATCCAATTACTCATCACTGAATACTCCCACTTACTCATGTGCTAGTATAAATAAAAATTATCTTTTCTTCTAATAATCTGCTGCCAGTTAACTCAAGGCTCCCAATCATTTGAACCTAGGAGTGTAGAGGAAAAGTTATCCTCCTAACAGATGGATTTTGAGGACAGATTTATTTGGATTTCCACAGGGAATTATGTGAAAACTCTGGTAATACAACAGCTATTTGAGTGGATTCTTCATTATTTGAACATGTACTGTTACTTGACCTTGCTTCCCATTACAGTTACCTAATGGGCTTTTTAACAATTCTAACATCTAGGTCATAGTCCTATCCAAATTATGCCTTCAAGATTGAGAACCAGGGTCTTAAAGGAAGTTTTTAGTTGCATCTTTGTGTACTTGTGACTTTCCCTAACCTTGTCTTCCTCAAAGTGGGGTTGTCTTTATTTTTCTTTTTATTTCTTTTTTCAGCTTTTGTGAGAGCCACAAAATCCACTTAAAATTGAAGATGTCAGGCTTAAACTTGGAGTCAAACTAATACTACAAAAGAAATATAAGAGCAAAAGTTGGGTTCTGAGCATAGTTTAAAAAATAAAAGTGTATGTAACCACGGCACAAATACAGAACACAGTGGTAAGACTTAAGAACATTGGTTTCCCCTTTTCTTTCTTTCTTTTGCCCTTTCTTGCTTGCTTTCTTCCTTCCTTTTCTTCCTTCCTTCATTCCCTCCCTTCTTTCTTTCTTCCTTCCATTCTTTTCTTTTTCTCTTTCTTCTTTCTTTTTTAGGGTGGCTGTTATTAGGTAACAATTATAATGAACATTTGTGTTTATAATTTGCCATATTCTATGTTAAGAGCACTGTATGTATTACTTCAATTAATCCTTTCAACAACATCAGAAACAGCCAATATAACACTATTTTATAGCCAAAGAACTCTTCCCAAGAACTTAAGCAACTAGATATACCAGCATGGAGAGCTGAGGTTTGACAGTAGATTATGCTAACCAAAATACTTCCACGTAGCACACTTATTGCAGGTTTAAACTGCTTTGGGTCTAGAGACACTAAAATATGTATGCTCAATTAGGCAG
Source organism: Pedetes capensis (assembly GCA_007922755.1). Lineage (NCBI taxonomy): Eukaryota > Metazoa > Chordata > Mammalia > Rodentia > Pedetidae > Pedetes > Pedetes capensis. The sequence continues at coordinate 9,658 of VMDO01032334.1, read as the reverse complement.
CATGAGACCTGGAGGAGGGATGTGTTTACTCCTCCTCCCCACCCATAACACCACACTCAGAGGGAGAAATTATTTGAAGACATGCAAATCTATGGTATTAACTTTTCATGGTTGAGCAATTAGGAAAACAACTTCTAAAAAGTTTCCTTGGGGGCAGAGGAGTGATAATGAAAAAGGGAATCATTACCCCAGAACAAAAGATTTCATTGTCTTATTAGCTGCTAAGGGAAGTAGACACTTTTAAGAGCAAACTCATATATTAATGTACCTTCAAAATCGAGTCTTTTTGTTTCAGTGAAAACTCTTTGGAGAAACCTATGGAGAATCGGCCAAGATCACTGGGACATTGTAACTCATTCTTTTAGGCAACCTAGAGTAAAGTTGACTCATTAAAATATTGACTTGAGCCTGCCCAGATGTGTTGTTGTCTGCCATCTTTCCTTTTTTGAACATTTGATCTATTACTGTAAACTGAGCATGATGAGAAATGTGTCCATCTTTACTATATTAATATACTATATATACATATATATATGTATATATACATATATATACATATATATATACATACACACACACACACACACACACACACACACACACACATATATATATATATATATATATATGTATATATATATATATATATATTCCCTGAATAAAATTCCCATGCTTCCATGTTTGGGGAGGGCATTGCTTTGCGAAAACTCCAGTGTGCTCCTTACTCAATGCAGATGATACATGTCTCTCCACTCTTTTATCCTCTGCTTGTACTTTCGGTCTTTGCACCCACCAAGATGTGAAGCCAATGCAGTCTCAATGCTCTTTTCTGGTTAGGCCACAACCTCCAGAAAATTCTGTTAAGTTTTCAGTGCACTATGATACAGACCAGAAAATAGGAGGGAGATTTACCAGGATAGTGCAGGGACCTGAAATTCTTGATAAGAAGAAATACTAAGCCAGTGGAAACAGTGACGACTATTCTCCCTCAGTTTCCAGAGTATCTGATAAATACCAATCATTCTTAATATGCTCATCTAAGTTTTTAAAGAAAAATATTCGGAGAACATTTTTAAAGATGATCTTACATTTAATATGTCATTTCTTAATAAAAAATCATGAAGTAAATAAAAAAGGTATAATAGTCTTCACTTAAGAGAAGTTGCTCAGGGGTGAAGTGATTTGCCCAGGGTCCTCCAGCCAGTCAATAACAGAGTCTGAACTAGCTTCCAAGAGTGTTGCTCACAGTCCACTGCTCTATCATTTGTCACACTGTTGCAGGGTCTCTCATTGAGAGTCCTGACAATTCTAAAGCCAATAAAAACAGCAGACTTGCTTTAAGATGGATTGCATAATGGGATAAACAGAAATTAACAGATGGCTGTAAATAAATATACCCTCCAGTTACCCACTGAGGGTCTTTGTGAATTATTTATCTTCTTGTTTCCCAATGGCAGAAACAGGACAGTGAAATCAATAACGTGCGATAGTCCATTTGAAGTTATAAATACTCCATTCAATTGAGATACTTGACATATTCAAAAAAATCTTGCTGTGACTGTGGCATTTTGTAAATAGTCAAGAGCTGGAAATAATTTAATCATGAAATAATATATCAGGCTCTTGCCTTAATTGGCAATTTCATAGACAGGCTCTCAATGAATGATAAGTAGCCATGAAAAGATAAATAGGGCTTCTTATATCTTTGCAGGGTTCAGACTGCTCTTCTTGATGAGAATAGCTTTAGAACTCCCATGTTACTGCCTCTTACCACAGTGCCAGTTCTCCTTTACTCCCCAGTACTTACCACCAAGAAATGTTGTTGTTACTAGGTGCTGCTGATTTAGGTCCAATTCATAGCCATCCTATGTACAACAGAAGGAAAGACTACCAACACTGTGCCATCCATGTACACATAAATTTTTATGTTTAAGCCCATTGCTGCATCTCTAATATGTTATATTATATTTGTTCATGGTCTATTTCTTCCCTGTAGTACTTTTGGTTCTCTACAGGGTACAATTTTGTCACTTGAGGGACATTTGGTATTGTCTGAAGTTTGTTTGTTTACCTGTTTACTTACTTACTTATTTATTTATTTTGAAATGCTAGCAGTATCTGTTAGGTAGAAGCCAGATTGCACAGCATAGCCCCTTACTACAAAGAATTACCTGGCCCCAAATGGCATTAGTGCCATGGCTGAGGGACCCTAATCCATGACTAAAGTTCTGTGAAAATAGATTATCTCTTTTACTGGAAAAGTATTAAACATGAATTAACAATTGGATGAATGAATGAATGTTGCCAGTGTCAGAAGATAAGCAAGAGTGTCCAAGTCTGTGAACACAGGGTAGATGGGAACATTAGCATAATTTTGGGGGAAAAATACAAAGTGAATTTAGTGTGATCGTCTCTAAGCACAGATCCTGAAGATAGTCAAAAGTCAGCCTTATGCTTTAACTTCTGGACAGTTGATTTCATGTAATTTTAAATGTACTATAAAAACAATTAAAGTGGAGATTACTTTAATGAAATATACATGTGTATATATTAGTATATGGGTAATAAAATTTTTCCTGCAATACTTTGATAATTTTCCCATTTCTTCCTCATAGCAGTTTAATTCCAAGTTACATATAAGAAGAGCTGTCTATTCTCATTAGGAATAAAAAATAAGATAAACATCTCTATCTTCTTAGAATTGATATTTGTTAGTAATCAATAATTCATTTGCCACTAGAGCTCATTTAATTGTTCTCATCATAAATATCTTGTTGACATTGGAAAATTTTCCAGGTCATACTCAGTTCTTACATGGATGGATTCTTTCTCAACCTCTTCTTCCACAGTTCACCATGCATTTACTCATTCACTTTCACATCTGTAGCCAAAGTAGAGCTAGAGCCTATTAGAACTCATCTTGATGGTAGATGAAAAAAACAAAACAAAAGTAAAAAAGTTAAAACTCTCATTAAAGCCTAACACAGAGAGCAAATGTAGTCATGGTTGTGGCACACAGTTCAACGTGATACAATCTTCTTCTAAACCCTGATATGTGATTTTGTGTAAATTTTGACATATTGAGTACAATAGAAACAAAGTACAATTGAGGGCACCTTCAGTGCCTTTGCCTTTTCTTCAGTCTGTTAAATAATAGGTGCCTTTTCATCAGATCATCTATCTCTACATTATTTATACATTCTCCTACCTAGGGAATCCTGGCCACTCAAAATGAACAAGTCCACCCTAAACCACTCATGTGGACCTCAGAACTAACCAAACTTCAGGATCCTAAAACTGAAGTCCTCACCTTCCCTCAATTTCCTCCTACCTAAATTTTCTTTCTTTTGGTAAATGACACACTACAAATATATTTATTCAAACTACAATTTGGCAACTATTGTTGATTCTTCCATTTTACTTTTGTCTCATATCAAGTCATTCTTTCACTTTATTTGAAAATCTCCACTCCCTTCTCCCTTGGGACAAGTTGAGACCATCCCTCAATTTCCAACTACAGTACTACCATCCTCTTTGCTATGCCACCTCATGGAACTTTTTTATTATTTTATTCCCTAATTTCAAATTCACCAATGGTTTGCCGTTATCCTAAGGAAAAAGTCCAAATTCTTTAATGTGTTCTTCAGGGCCCTATGGAGCTGTTCTAGCCTCTTTCTATAATTCTTTTCAGGATCTTTACCTTCAATGACCAATTGTATGTGTTAGCTTGACCAGGTTACAAGGTGTCCACATATTTGATGCTATTATTCTGGATATGTTTGTGACGGTGTTTTAAAATGAGATTAACACTTTAATTGGCAGAGTGAATACAAGGGATTATCCAGTCAGTTGAAGGCCTAAATAGAATACAAAGGCTAACAGGTTCAAAACCTGCTAGCCTTTACACTGGAACTATAACATCAGTTCTCCTCAGTCTATAGCTAATCAATTATAGATCTTGGGACTTTTTAGCTTCTATAATGATGTGAGAATATACACACCATAAAGATGTATAACCTGTTAATATAATTTCTCACCATAACCTGTAGTACAGTTTCTCTGGAAAACACTGAATAATACAATTTTTGCTACCAAAAGTGAGGTGCTGTTATAACAAATACTTAAACATGTGGAGGAAAGTTTGGAACTCAGGAGTAGGGAGAGGCTGGAAGACCTTGTGCTACATGTGAGAAATATGGATACTAAGGGCAATTCTGAAGAGGTCTCAGAAATCAGGATACTATCACAAACTGGAAGAGATGTGGTTATTGCTATAAAATGGCAAAGGTCGTGGCTGAACTATATTTTGTGGAAGGGAGAACTCATGGAAAATGTGACTAGATATGTAGCTAAACAGATTTCTAAGCAAAGAAAGTATAGAAGGAACAGCTAGGCTTTTTCCTTCTGACTGCTTATAGTAAAATGAAAAAGGAGAGATGAAAAAGGAAATAGAACTTCAAGATGTATAAAATTATCAGTCTATTCAAATTGCAAAAATTGAGAAAGTCTGTCCTGAAGAGAACACTAAAGGTATAGCTGAACAACCATGTGACAAAGAGAGCATGGGTTCACATTCGTGGACTTAATAGGATATCCAAGTACAACCTATGACTGGAGACAGGAGTATTCCCTCAAAGACACTGCCAGTTTTCATTAAGAAGTACAGAGAAAGTGAGAAAGAATGAAGGAATGCTATTAGGCTTTCTGGATTCTACAGGACCAGATCACAGGCATTTTGACTATAAACTTGCTGTATTCTTTAAGAAAAGGGAAAAAATAACCTCAAAGGTGACTCGGATACCAGGAATACTCCCTCAGTTTCAAAAGTGGGCCATCACCTTGGTTACAATAAGCCAGAAGGTCTTTCCACTCAGAGCTTCAGTGTTGGAGCTTCTTAGTGTCTTAGAAAAAGCTCCGTGCCTGGCACAGCTGCAGAAGCAGGCTCTCAATGCTAGGAGTCTAGAAGGGAGGGCATTTTGAGCCAAGGAGTAATCTCAAGCCCAAATTCTAATAGAGCTTCTTAGATTTTAGAATTGATTAGAATACATCACAACTCCCTTTGTTCATATTTATCACTTTTGGCAAACAGTGGGACCATTCACCACTGTATTTTAGAGGTACATAACTCACCTGGCTCCACTGGTTCATAGCTAGAGAGGAGCTTCTGCTCAGGAAGGTCCTCCTTTGAGTCTTGCCTGCCTCTCACTCCAATGATGTGAAGTTGAAATTCTGGATTATAGACTTAGAAGTGATGCTGAAATGAATTAATACACCAGATCTGTTTGAGTGGAAGGAGCATGTTTTTCATGTAAGGACATGACTTTGCTGGGGGTGGAATGCTATGGACTGGAACATGTCCCCACAAAATGTGTTATGCTGAACTCCTAATCTCCAGTGTGCCAGGCTGGGAAACATACAGCTTCTGGGTGGTAACAAGATTGGTACAAGATTATAAGAATATGTCTCTCACAATGAGATTAATGCCTTCATAGGATGGCTCTCTTTCTTCATCATATGAGAAGGCAATAGTGAGAAGCAAGTGTCTGCAAGTCGGAGAGAAAACCAGGATGGGGTAAAGAGATACGGAGGGTCTCAGAGTCTGCAGACGCCATATCAGTAGAGCCTGGACCATCTTGGTAAAAGGGGTGACTGGAGGATTTTGAGTAAGGGAGTGAATGTTATGATTTACTTGACTTTCTTTTCCCTTTTATTTATTTATTTTTTCAGTACTGGGTGTTGAACCCAGGGTCTCATACATGCTAGATAAGTGCATACCACTGATCTCCACTTTCAGTCCCTTTTTTAATTCTTCTTTTAAGGCAGGGTCTCAATATGTTGCTGAGGCTGCCTCTGGCCTCAAACCTATGATTGTTGTGCCTTAGCCGTATGAGAAGCTGGGATATAGATGTGCGATGGTGCCTGCCTGCTTTTCTTCAAACAACAATTTAAGAGGAATATTTAGATTTAGACACACCTTTTTCTAAGACACAAAAGTAAACAAATATTATGCTCTGATGAGAATCTCATTACAAAATAATGAAAACTCACCAGTGATCAGTGTGAATATTTTCAATTCTCTATAATATCGGATTTTGCCTTGGAAAAAAATCCAACAAAATGTTTTTTATATTGAGGTTAAAGAAAAAGAACCAAAGAGTAAAGATAAATTTACAGATGTCACTTTGATGAGAAAGAAACTCTTCTAGAATGTCTAACATACAAGTGAGAAACAACCAAGCATCTTTCCTATTGAATTAAAGAATTAAGATTGTAAGTAATCACTAGGTACATTTTCCATAAAATGATAGTTCCTAAAAATAGAGTATAATTAATTACAGAAATAAACCATTTCCTCTACTTTAATATGGATCCCGGGAATTTAACATTAATCAAACCCTTACATATTTCTTTGAAAAATCTGAACTGGAAGTTAATTTGTCTCATCCATGAAACAAAGAAAATACGTCATGCTAAAGGTTAGACCAATTGATTAGATCAAGTGAAATATTCAGTTCAATGAAAAATAATCAAAATATAAAACAATTATCATACTAGTTAAAATGTGTGTGTGCATAGATGTGGGTACAAATGCAAACAAATAAAAATGTGTTACTATATGTAATAATTTTTATAGTTAAGTTTCTATGTTTTGTACTGTTCAAGACATATTCTTTGCTGTTCATTTGAAGATGGGGCAATGAGTATAATTATACTTGTCTAGGTTCATGGTCTTACTATTTTAGAGAAAATATTTGCAATTCAAAAGAAAAGAATGCATTGTCTATATTAACTATTGGTTTTGGCAGGCCAGTATCATAATTCTACTAGAGATAAAATTCGAGAACTGTAAGGAACTGACAGATATACAAATTCTATCTTTTCTAGTGGAGATTCCATGTGATTTCTATACTCTTCCTCCTGGAAAAAACATGGCTCATTTGCACATTTCTGGGCCATAAATGTGTTGGTTTTTTGGATTCTCTTTTGAACTGATTATAACTTCTGTCTGATCCTCTTGTGAGTTATCAAGTTTAACATGAGTTCATTGTTATATCTCAGAGAGTCATGATTTTTATTTTTGTACTTAATCACTACTACCTATTTTGTAGCTTATATGAAATTTAGATTTAGGGTTTTATTTTTTTTTTACCAAAGTCCCTGAAAGAAACCACATAATGGAATGTTTGTGTAATTTGTCTCTTCAGCTTTTCATTCTAAAAATTACACTGTATTTGATTAGAGTCCTTGAAAGTGCTCCTGAATTGTGTCATTCTGTCTACCTTGTTTTTCAAATTAAAATGAATTTGGGCAGAGACTGTGTTTCCTTTATTTTCATTCCTTCCTATTTATTCCTATTATTTCATTCCTTCAGTGCAAAGAGATTTTGATGGTGATCCTCTCTGTAGCACTCAGGAGACAAGCAATACAGTATAAGGGCAGAGACGAGAAATATACAAAGGAATCAAAACAGTTCCTTTGGCAACTGGATTAGGATGGGAATTGTATGTTGATCACAAAGAGCCACAATTTTGCATATATTTTAAATACATTTCTTCCTAAACAGGAGTAATATTCACTTTACTGCTTGGATATCTTCTAAGACTTAGCTATTGGGACTGAAACTGCATAAAAGTACTTGAAGATCAGCTTATAAAAGAAAATTGGAAAACTATGAATAGTAATCAATCATCTATTTTGAATTTCAAAGCAGTGATAAAATTTGATAATACTTTGAAGAAGATTTAAGTAAATTGTGGTACGTGAGGAGCATAATTTACTAACACTTCAGGCTCAAAACTCATTTTTCTCCTTCTGTTTCCTTCAGTCTTTTCAGTTTTAACTTCCCATTCTTATTCTCTCAACTCATGGTTAATCTCATTTTTCCTTCTTTTTCTCTGACTATTGTCCAACTGTGCGATATCTGTTCTCTTTCTTTTCTACCTCTTCCCTTCTCTGTCCCTTTTCCTCTCTCCTCTTTCTCCCTATTCTCAGTTCCACATGTTTACTTTCTTGCTTCTGACTTATGCCATGAGACCAAAAAGTAAGAAAATAAAAAAACACACAAAAAGAGGAATGCATGAAAGGTGATTGGTATACAATAATCACATACACCAAGGACTTGACATACATTAATATAATTATTATTTTATAATTCCTTGTGCAGTAAAATACACCTGTCAGCACTTTTTTAACTTCAGTAGTTTTTGTGGAAAAAGATAGAATGCAATACAAAACCCAATAAGAAAGTACATAAATTCCCTTAAAGACCATTGACTTTGAGCTCATGAGGCCACCCTCTGGTGACCTTACCTGATAGGGCTAGAGCAGGTTATAAGGTATTCTTAATTTGCATATCAGCCTCAGTCTCATTAGCATAGACATACAGATGTATAACTTTGTTGTAACACATTACTTTTACTTCTGTGAGGCCCATTATTCATGTATTCTGCGTTTTAGGGACCTGAAGTCCTCAATACAGTTCTTCACTGCCTCACATTTACATCCACTACAGTGCATTAGCATATCTGGATTCTGCAGAAATAACTTATGTTTTTATTTAATGAAAAGAAAAATAAGCTAATAAAGGATTGTCTAGGTTATCCTTAGCTAGTATTATGAAAGCCTCTAAGTGACATTTCATTTATTGGAATTTATAGATCTAAAAAAACCTAAGGCCATTTACAAATAATTATGTAAACATTGACTCAACAGTCAACTACTTGCAGTCCATAAAACGCATCACTGCTGTTTAATACCATTATAATACAGATAATGCCCTTCCCCTTTAACTTCTTTTAAAATATCATTATTATTAAAAGTGGCTAAAATTTCCTAATGTTCTCTTTCTGAATTAGTGTTTTTAGATAAATCTATTTTCACAGTATGAAAAAAGGACATACCATCACATAATAGTATGCTTCAGTGATTTATATTTTACCCATGAAAATGAGAAATATCAGCATTGCCTCTCTGTCTCACTTCCCTCTTCCTCGCCCCCATCTTTCTCCACAGTTCTAGTTCAGTGATTGACAAACTCTACTGGACCTCAGGAAGTGATGCCCCACGATACAGCACTTTCTCACTGAGTACTGTGAACTAAAGGTAACTGGAAGGCCACATGTTGGAGCAGCCTCTGGAGAAAGCCTCCCTCTGATTCTCTCTTACCCGCCTGAGGGCTTCTGTCTTGTACTCGGAAGGAATTCTATAGGAACCAAAAAGAATCTGAACAGACAGGCCGTGCTAGGTTTCCCCCTAAGTCTTTAAGACCACATCCTTTTCTCCAAACCATTCCTCATCAAACTTAAGTATTAAAATAAAGTTTTGCTTAAGTCTTTGGATTTTAATTTATGATGTCTCCTATATCACTTAAAACTTTTCTTAAATAATTTTTTTAGGCTTTTCTCTTGTTAACCTGCCTTTTCAATAGGAGTGATGACCACGAGTCTAATGATAGGACATGAAGGATGTCACAATTTTTGGCTCTGCAATTCAATATTTCAGGATCTGACAATTCTTTGGAAAGTTAATCAACAAATAATATTTCAGTTAGTGAATAAAGACATTTATTAAGGTAAAATATAATATGTCTCAAAAAGTTTACAAAACAAAATTTCTTCACATATGTACAATATCCAGCCTACTTTTATTAGGTAACAAA
>VMDO01032333.1:0-19091 GCA_007922755.1 Pedetes capensis | reverse complement strand
AGTATCCAAAAACTTTTAACTCACACAAAAGAAGGTCAGTCAGGTGGGAAAAAGGAAGCTTTTAGTAGTATGTTCCCATGTTACACTTCCATGTTTTCTTCAAGGTACATGTCCTCTTTAACAAAATCTGTAGGGATACAATAATCATCTTTATAATTCTTTATAATTCTTTAATCTTTATAATTATAATATTTATAATTCTATAATTTTTATAATTCTTTAATTTTTATTTTCATTTTTAACAACTACCATCAGTTACTAAGCTATTTTATATTAATTTTAAACCTAATATATTAATCTTAATTCTTTAATTTTTAATTTTTTTAACAACTACCATCAGTTACTAAGCTATTTTATATTAATTTTTAAACCTAATATATTAATCTTAGCAAAAGTCATAAATTATAAAAGTATAAATGTTGTATATTAATTTACTATCTGGGGCAATTTAGAACAGATATATTCTTTCTTAGTTGATTTAGTATGCTAATCAATTTTACCTAATGCCAATGGCTATCAAAGAAGAGAAAAAATAGTTGGGTGCGGTGGCATATGCCTGTAATCCCAGCGGCTTGGGAGGCAGAGGCAGGAGGATTGCAAATTCGAGACCAGAGGCAGTCTTCATAATTTAGCAAGACCTTGTCTCAAAAAAAGTAAAAAAAAAATGGGCTGGGGTTGCAGTGGTACAGTACTTGCAAAGCATGCTAGCACAGGGCCCTTGGGTTCAACCCTCACTACTGCCAAAAAAAAAAAAAAAAAGTAGAGAAAAAATAGAAACATAATTGTTCTATATATAGGCTACCCCAAGAAAGCATATGAAATATAGCATAACAACTTGTACAGGTTTCAAATCAACATACTTAACCACAGCTATTTTTTAATGGGGGCTTGGATTTAGCTCAGTTGGTAGAGCACTGCGCTGCAGTTTCTGAGGACAATTCCCAGCACCGCAAAAATGGGAGAAGGGCCTGGCAATCCACTCCCAAGGCAATCCCGAAACAGTCAGCCATTGAAAACCCTATGAGGGTCACTATGAGTTGGATACCGACTCGACGGCACCTATCAACAACAATTTTTTAATGGGTTGCTTTAGATCCATAATAAGCGAGGGTCATACAAGAGAGGAAATAAGAAAACAGTTTCTGGTAAGACAGCACTTATTAAATAACATAAACACCTATTGAGCTTTAACTCTGTGTCAGGTATTTTACTTGATACAAGAGAGTCAAAGATAAATATCACTTGGATAATTTCCTCAAGGAAACCCTACAAACCAGTAGAGAAAAGACACAAACAGACGATTATAATACAGGGTGGTAGATGACATAAAAGAAAAATTCATAGAATGCAATAGGCAGACACAGAAAGGGGAAGTAATTGATAATAGGATAAGAAAAGTGGTTTGATCCTGATTCCTGTTGGTGCTAGGGTATGTCTGAATTCTTGATACTATATAGGCATTATAATCTTGAGCACATTGATAAGCACAAAAAATAGAGACATTTTGAAACTTAAAAGTGATCAGAATGGCAGATTTTTAGAGAAAATGAAGTGCTTAAATATAGTCTCTTCTATAAAATCCAAAGGACTTCACAGTTTATTCTAGAGGCTATGGGAAATCATTGAAAGAGTTCAAGCAAAGACATAGTAGGAGGAAATGCACATTTCAGAAGGAACTCTTTGGAAGTCGAGAATTGAAAGCTGGGACCTGGGAGACTGCTCAGGAGGCTGATGTTAAAATCAAGGTGATAGGTGGTAAGAGTGAAGTAGATAAATGCCACAGAACAGACAATAGTGTCAAGTATTGCAAAGAGGAACAGTGAATATAACTTGTTGTTGTTATTAGGTACTGTTGAGTCAGTCTGATTTATGGCAACCCTAGGCATAACAGAGCAAAAGACACTACCAACACTGTATCATGCACTTGATCTTCTTATTTTTGAGCCATTGTTGCAGCCACTATGTTTTTTCTCATTTTGAGTCTTGCTACATCAGCAAATGGAGGTTACAGGGGCTTTACTACATTCCTGTCATTAATGTTGAGTCTTTGAGGAGACAACTCTTCCCTAGTTGTTTCTTGAATGCCTTCCAGTCAGTCATGGGGAGGGGGAGGCTCATTTTCTAGCACAACATTTGAGAGTGCTTCTCTGCTCTTCATTCTGGGATGGTTAGTAGAGTGCCTCTCTGTACACACTGAGTCCCTGGGTTCAATCCCCAGCACCTCATAAAATGGGAGAAGGGTATAGCAGCCCTCTCCCAAAACAATCCTAATGCAATCAGTCATTGAAAATCCTGTGAGGGTAGGCTATGAGTCAGAGTCTACTCAAGGGCACCTAACAACAACCTCTGGTATTCACAGGGTCTTCAATGGCTAATTATTTTGAGAGTGGGCTGCCAGTTTCTCCTCCCTACTCTGTCTTAGTCTGGAAGCTCAGCTGAAACCTGTCCACCATGAATGGCCCTGCTGGTATCTGAGATACCAGTGGCATAACTTTCAGCATCACTGCAACATGCAAGCATCCACAGCCCAAGCTGACAATCATATAGAGGAATAAATATAATAGAGAAATGTATATTTTGGGTAATTTTATGAGAACATTAGTAGAGGGATGGGTTTGCGGCCTGGTTTCATTACTGTGTTTCCCTTGCCAGCTAAAATTCTGCTAGCAGAAACACTGAATTATGTCATTATGTCTTTTTTTTTTTTCTTTTGGTAGTGGAGGTTGAACCCAGGTCCTCATGCTTGCATGCTTTGCAAGTGCCAGACCACCACTGAGCTGCCGCCTCCAGCCCATTTTTTTTTTTTTTTTTTTTTTTACTTTTTGAGACAGGATCTCACTAAATTACGTAGACTGCCTCTGGTCTCAAATTTGCAATCCTCTTGGCTCCGCCTCCTGAGCCGCTGGGATTACAGTCCTGAGCCACCGCACCTTGCTCTTAATTTCTTTTTGAGTAAGTACATAAATGGTGGGAGCTAATTTTCTCCATTAAAGGTAAGACGTGAGCTGTCTGTTGAATGTTATCAGAGAGGTTATATGTTAGGGTGCTTCAGAAAGTAGATGCTCAAAGGGATTATAAAAAGACATCACTAGGAAAACATAAGCTGCTTGGCAATTTTGAGGAGTAGCCAAAACCACTATTGTCATCGATTGTTTTATATTTCTTATATCCTTATATTTTTTTAATTAGAACATTATTTATTGACAGTAATTTTTTTCTCCTGATGAACATGGTTATATTTATTTTACTATTTCTTTTTAAATATAATTTCTATTAAAATAATTTTGTTGTTAAGTGCTGTCGAGTTGGGTTCAACTCATAAATTTTAGTATACATAACATAAAATTGTAGATATTTATGGAATACCATGATTTTTTGACACACGTAGATAGTAGAATGTTTAACTACAAGTAGCCATATATATCTGCAAATATTTACCATTTCTTTGTAATGAGAACATTCAAATTCTTTCTTCTAGCTCTATCAAGATATACATTATTATCTATAGTCACTCTACTGTGCAATAGGACAACAGAACTTATTACTCTTATATATAACTTATTTCTCAATCTACCAACTTTCCCCACTCCTTACCTCCCCCTCTACTATCTCTGCCCCTTTTGTCGTTGTTGTTAGGTGCTGTGGAGTCAGTATCCGACTCATAGCGACCCTCATACGGTTTTCAATGGCTGACTGTTCCGGGATTGCCTTGGGAGTGGTTTGCCAGGTCCTTCTCCCATTTTTGTGGTGCTGGGAATTGAACTCAGGACCTCAGAGACTGCAGCGCAGTGCTCTACCAACTGAGCTAAATCCCAGCCCCAGATTTATACTATATATATATATATATATATACACACACACACACATACACACACACACTATATATATACTATATATAGATCTATAGTATAGATCTATATAATATAGATCTATACTATAGATCTATACTAAAGATCTGTATCTGTACTATAGATAGATCACTATAGAAAAAAGGTTAGACTTAAATCAAAATTGGGATGCACATATATAGATAAATGTTCCCACAAGAAGACATACGAGAAGAATGCCGGGCGCAGTGGAGCATGCCTGTAATCCCAGCAGCTCGGGAGGCGGAGGTGGGAGGATCACAAGTTCGAGACCAGAGGCAGTCTGCATAACTTAGCGAGACCCTGTCTCAAACAGTAAAAAAACAAATGGACTAGAGGTGTAGCTCAGTGGTCCAGCACTTGCAGAGCATGCAAGTGTGAGGCCCTGGGTTCAACCCCCAGTACCACACACACACACACACATACACACACATACACACACACACACACACACAGACATATAAGAAGAAAGGAGATCATTGGTGGAGGGATGGGAATTGGGGAGGAGGGTCATGAGAGGGTAAGGGGGATGTTATGTGAGCAACGTACAATGAAATGCATACACGGAAATATCACAATGAGATACATGTCAGAATGATAGCCTTAAGTTGTATCTTTAAAATTTCCAATTAAAAAAGCAAAGTATAAAAGTGTGTATAATATATGTGCTATGAAAAAGGAAACAAAAGAACATATCTACAGATTTGCTTGTATAAAGTATCTCTAAAAGGATATATAAGAAACTGCCAGGACCCGTCTACATGGGAACTGGAGAGCCAGGGGCAGGAGTTGGTGGGGCAGGGGAGCTTTTCTCTCTTAACCCTTTTAAACCTCTTAAATTTTGAATATATGAATGTATTTTCAGTCTAAAATCTGAAAAATTAAAAAAATAAAAGATAGATTGGAAGGAAGAATGGGGTTTGTGTGAGTGGCCAGCTTTCATTTCTGGAAGAATAGGTTTTACAAAAGCAGAGTAGATCACAGGAACAGCAGAATGAATATGAACAGCATTCATGGAGCAGTTTGTAATGTGTTGACAAAGATCAGCTCACTTGATCTTTACAACCACCACTGAGAATTAGGCAGGTCCAAGACTCTTGGAAAACAGCTCAGAGAGGATAGGTGATGGTCTAACCTAGCTATCCATTTGTGCCCCAGCTTCCTCCCTCGCCCAGACACAGGTCCAAAGAGAGGTCTCTGCCCCTAGTAATCACTATTATTGAATGACTTTCTCTAGCCATAATTAGTAGCCCAGGTTTAAGAGTGGGAAAGGCAGACACATGAATAAGAAAATGATGGGCAAATGCAGTGAGGGTTGATTAAGGATGAGAAGGGAAAGAATTTTTTTTTTTAAATAAAAGGGCCCTAACCCTGGAGGCCTGTATGAAGGTTAAAGAATATTTATAGTATCATGAATAATTTTGTAAAGGACATGGAAGGATGAGAGGCTACGGAAAGTTAGCAGAACATCCAAGCAATTGCACTGGATGACAAGGTCTATGGTATGGCATTGGTGTTGTAGCTCAAGGATAGTGGTCCTGAAGATCATGCCACTGAGGTGATAAGAAGTATAAAATTATAGTGGGAAGGGTACATGGACATGTTTTGACATAATTGTGGATTTAGGATATGGATGAGCCCAAATGAAGCAGTAACTAAGGAAGACATAGATGTTAGTGAATGACAGCACCTAAGATGTTTAAAGGATTGCAGAGATGGGTGGCATGAGTCTTGATAAGAATGGATTATGATACAGCAGTTTGGAACTTGCATGGGAGTAGAGAATAACACTGTCTTCTGAAATACAGAGCGTAGAGGGGGAAATGAAGCCACCCTTTGAAAGCACAAAAGAACTTAGGCAGGAAGCACTGCTTTCTTGGGAGCTGTATTAATTTTTCTATGTCTGCGTACCAAACTACCACAGACTTAGTGGCTTAATACAGTCTAGGTTTTCTGTCTCATAGTTCTGTAGGTGAAAAGTCTAAAATGAGACTTACTGGGTGCAAATGATGGTGTCAACACGAATGCATTCCAACAGGAAGCTGTAATGAAAGAATCCAATTCCTTGTCTTTACCACCTTCTAGAGACCACTCACATCCCTTGGTCTTGGCCCAATTACTCCATCTGCAAGCTAAGCATTGGTGGGCCTAGCTCTCCTCACACTATATCACTCTTTCTGGTTCTCTGCTTTCATCATCACAGCTTGTCCCTTTCAAGGAACCACGTGATTATATTAGGCCTAAATAAATCAAGGTGTCTCCACACCCCAAAGTCCTTAATTTAATAGCATCTGAAAAATCTCTTCTGCCGGATAATGTAATGTATTCACAGATTCCAGGAATTATGATGAGAACTCTTTGAGTCTCCGTTATTCTGCCTGTTGTGGTTGCTATGACTCAAAGAGGTTTTAGAAGTATGTTGCAAATTGACTGCAGTCTTAGAGATTTATTTACCATTAAATAAGGATTTCATTAGACATGATAGGAAAGTCTGTGAGAAGCAATAAAATTGAGCCCAAAATGTGCTTTTATTATTCATATTATCTCCAATAGAATGATCTTTCTGAACTTGTTCATGTCATGATTTATTCAAAAGAATGTGGCACTAGTTACCAACAAAAATGAGATTTTCAGTATGTTCATAAAAGAGACAAATTCTAGGTTTATTTGGCCTGAACCACAGACAGATAATTCTTACAATGTCATAAATCATTGATCAAGTGAAAGATCATTTTCTTTCTTATTAAGTGACTTCTATTGTTTAATCTCTCTAAACTGTCCATTAAATAGGCATACTCTTATGATTGCACATAATGTGCTAAGAAAAAATTTATTGAGGTCACTCGCATATTTGTCACCAACACCTGAATAGTTGTGATAAAGGTGTTATTTGTATCAACAAACAAGTATAGGCTCAAAATAGCAATTTCAAATGAAGTTTGCTGTGATTGTAGCCATACGTCAGATTTCAAGTCATTCAAATAAAACATGTCAACTTACTAGTTTTTACTACCAAATGTCCATTTAGTAAAAACATGATAATAGCCCTTGTTATAAAAACTGTCCAGCATTTTATTGTTACAACTTCAATAACTTAGTAACTCAAATATAAAGTAAAAAGCAGAGACATAATTTTACTATTTAAAGGTATACCATGACTTCAATAAAGAATATTGTTAGCACCAATGTTATACTCCTGTAGAAAAATACTATATGACAAAACAATAGATCTTTCTGTGTTATAACATCATGATGCAGTATTTTAGATGTTCATCTAGCAATTGCTCAAGGTATTTTTGTTGTTCATAGTAATTTTTTTATTATTGTGCTGAAATTTTACATAGAATTTGAAACACATTATAATCTTCACATTTAAGAAGTATCCAAATCTATTATCTAACTTGACATTATCTACCATTTTTGCACTACTTGACTCCTTTAAATATTATTAAACATGTCTTATTGTGTATGGATGAAATGAGTATATCCTCTAAGGGTTTGGACATTTCTTCTCTTTGTACATGAAAAAAGATACACTTCTAAAGCAGGGATGTGTCATTAGTTTATCCATCCATCCATCCATCCATTTATTTATTTATTTATTTATTTATTTATTTATTTATTTATTTATTTTTGCAATACTAGGGGTTGAACCCAGGGCCTTGCGCTTGCATGCTCTGCAAGTGCTGGACCACTGAGCTACACCCCCAGTCCATGGTTTTTTTTGTTGTTGTTTTGTTTTTTGTTTTGTTTTGTTTTGTTTTGTTTTGTTTGAGACAGGGTCTCGCTAAGTTACGCAGACTGCCTCTGGTCTCAAACTTGTATTCCTCCTGCCTCTTGCCTCAGCTTCCTGAGCAGCTGGGATTACAGGCAGCACCATCTCACCAGTTTATCCTCTTTTTTCTTAAATCATTAGTGAACTGAAAAATTAGAAGTTGTAGAACCCAATCATTTTTAACACATCTGTTTTAAGACATTAAAATACAGATTTTTAATAATGAGGCAAAAATCACACAAAGTATAACTTAATTCATTTATTATTTTAGAATTAGCACTGTTGACCTAGGTTTAGCCATTAATGAAATAAATGTGAGATAGGAATTTAAATCCTCTGAAGAAAGGTAAGACGTGTTTAGTGAAAGTATATCTGAGTTTTGACCTCTCTTAAGAATATATAAGTATTCCATATTCAATGTCATATTTGAGGTTCCATTAGAGGGTATCTTTTCACAGATTCAAACACATACACTTAGTACACAAATGTGCCCCATACATAAGTGAAAATTCCAGGATGATTCTAGGTACCACTTAATTTATTTTCAAAATGTTAGGATAATAGGCTTCTTGGTGAATCTAGTTTCCTGTTAACCCATTCTTCCTTAAAGTGAAACAAGTGATATGTCAGAAACATGGTACTGTAGACACACATGCTGAAATTCACAAATCAAAAATAGCTTGAGAAGCCTAGATTATGATTTCTACTTAGGACACTCAACTTTTCTGAGAGAGTGTCACATCATTTCCTTCCTCTAGCTCTACAATTCCACAAATTCTGGGATTCTCTTGACCATAGACCTCTTTCAGTTTGTATTTTCTATTTGTTTCACTCCCCTGGCAGTTTGAGTTTAAATAAAATGTTTGATACTTCTTTGCATAAGTAAACAACACACTTGTTTTACTCTTACAGCTTGAATTTTGGTGTTTAAGCTGTGTAACTGTATCTGTTCCATCACGGTAGAGATTAAAGGTTGAGTATCACAGATTTTTAAGCTATAGAAAATTTTTATTTAAGAAGCCAGTTCAGTATCTCTCTTCATGAGCTTTCTGTGACCCTGACATTTGGCTGTCTTAGAACAAATTCAAAATGTATACACTAGCTACTATGTTTTCAAATATTTTACAATGTAGCAGTGACTAAAGGTAAAAACAATTATTATAATCATATGCTTGGTCTCTTTAACCTCTATACAATGCAATGGCCCCATTCTGAAAACTTAGGAGAAACTCCTTCAGCATAAGTATTGCTGAGCAGACCTATAATTCTTTCTCATTTGGATAAACTATTTTTTCTCATTCCTTTATAAATTTTCATCTGTGGGAAGTGAACACAAGTATCTCAAATGATTTATTGCCATTCATATTTCTTCTAAATTTGTATATAGTAGCAAAATAGGTAAAATTTTGTTCCTTAAAATATAAATTTAGTCATCCCTCTGGGTCAGGACCCACATTTGTTCTATAGGTTGTGCTTCAAACCCATGGATAAAACTAGGAGGCCATAGGGGTCAGGTAAACACCACATTTATTGGAAGGGTTTTGAAATGGCAGAAACAGGATGGTGATTTTAGACTATCAGAGAGAAAGAGGAAAGTGTGGAAAGAATTACAAGCCTAAAAACAGATAATGTGGGAGAAATGGGGTGAGTAGCAAAGTCAAGCTCAAATTCAAGAGAAGTGCATTCAAGTCGGAGATTACTCAGGGCTTTAGAATTGTTTATAGGTTCATGATCAAAAGATAGACACGTTGCTCATAGATGCTACAGTGGGCATTATCAACATGTTCCAAATGCAAATTAGATTTTTCTACAGAATTTTCAGTAGTGATTTTTATTGTTACTTTCTTAAAGGACTTTATTTACCCAAACCATTTATAGAACACTTATTGGAAGTTAATCATAAATAAATCAATAATAGGAATTTTGAAAGCTGGGATTCCAAGAAAATTTCTGTGTTTATATGCTTGAAATAAGAGCCAAAAAATAGTAGTTTGTGAAAATATTTATTTTTAATAAAACAGCAAAATCTGTGCAAAGCTAAATATTGAAAATTGAAAAATGACATAGTGAGGATCGCTATGAGTTGGACCCAACTCAACATCACCTAACAACAATAACATACATACTATGGCATTTATTGGGCTGGGATTTAGCTCAGTAGGTAGAGTGCTGCGCTGCAGTCTCTGAGGCCCGTAGTTCAATTCCCAGCACCGCAAAAATAGGAGAAGGGCCTGGCAATCCATTCCCAATGCAATCCCGAAACAGTCAGCCATTGAAATCCCTATGAGGGTCACTATGAGTCGGATACCGACTTGACGGCACCTAACAACAACAACAACAATGGCATTTATTGATATATATATTGCAGTAATTATGCATTAATCATTATCTATATTATCATATATTGCTTGTTTATACAAAGAATACATGATGAAGAATAAAATGATTTAAAATAAATATTCTAAATTACTGAGAGTAAATTTTATTCTTTTCCAAACTATTCAAAATATCAATACGGTATTCTTGGGATATCATCTTAATTCTACTTTTATCATTGAATCTCCTTTTTGGTAACATTTGGAATATTTAATTGATACATCTCAGAATAATACTTTCTGATTAAGTAATAAAAAATTGCTAATTTCTTTCATCACTTGCATACTTTTTGAAAAGAATGAAAGGTCTATATGGGTCTAAAAGCCCCTGTGTTTATAAAGCTCTGTTTGTTCCTGAGTAACTTGATGTTACTGGTGTCCTATTTAGAATATTTGTTTTGTAAATAACCAAGGTTAATATGTTTTGCTTGAGCAATTAAATTCTTATTAAAGTTGGTACATTCACAATTACTTTTCTTATTTTTGTTTCAAGGATCCCCTGTTTCACCTGGAATCACACAGATCTGAGCGTGGAAGGGGCAGATGTCCTTTTGACCCCAGCTCCTCCTTCGTCTCTACCCTAATTGGTAATTATCTTTGCCGTAGACATCAGGTGGTAGTCACAATGATTTCAAAACTTACTTTTCGACTTCAATACATTCTTTGGCATTTCCTTATGTACTTTGCCTTGTCATATCTATGTACTGGTGCTAGGAGTAATGGCATTAAATTTCAAAAAATGCTAACTTGAACAATCTGTGCAGATGCTATGAAGTATATATGTCTCATCTTGAAGAAAACAAAACAAATTGTCCATTTAGTACACAATGTAAGACATATTGTATGGTGCCATAAACTGTTCATAAAATAAATTATCTGACTACTTTATAAAAATATAGTCATAGAAACTGGACTATTTTCACACATGTTAATTCTTTATGTTTCTGTTACATAAAGCAACTCAGGGAACTTTTAATATTCTTTCCTTGGAGTGCCTATTGCTGTTGTCTATAGAATATAGCATAAACTCACCTTAACTGAGAAATCCAAATTTGTTTATCTAAATTCTTGTTAATCTAGACTACAAACTATAGAGACAAGCTCAAATTATCACTAAACCTGCACATTGAAATAACAGAATAAGATGACAATGTCTGATCTAGATTTCAGTTTGATTCCATTAAATTAGGTGAGTTACCCAAGAACTTCACTTAAGACACAACAAAGTACTCTAATTTTTCCTTTGTCTTTTATATTACTTGTAGTTGAAATGGGCATGTTTGTCAAAGTACTCCAGTATTGTGATAGTATGGATAAACAGGAGTTGCTAAGTATAAACATAAAGAAAGCAGTCCCTGACACATAACATAGGTGCTAATAGGAGTGATTCCTCAGCATTGAGAGTTTCTGGTGTAAAATGGTACAGATATACAGGTACTATTATTACATTAGCAATATTTACAGTTACCTTCTAATATTAGTTTGTCTTCTTTGCAGACATGAGACACTATAAAATATGATATAGAGACTCCATGTTTAAATAAACTGATAAAATTTAAAACTCCTTGCTGATGATTAATCAAATCATCCATGCTATGCTTGATTTAGGGATGACACAGATACTATTGTGCTATTGTGTATCCTTGAGAATCTGTTTCCCAGAATTTATTCCACTTGATTTAGATGGGTCTTGCATTCCACTCCCTACACATTGTTGTTGTTGTTAGGTGCCGTCCAGTCGGTATCCGACTCATAGTGACCCTGTGTACAACAGGGGAAACACTATTGTCAGTGCTTCTTCTGCTGTGCATAGGGTTTTCAATGGCAGATTGATTTTTGGGAGGGGGTTGCCAGGTCCTTCTCCCAAGCCTACAGTATCTCGTGTTCCCTGGCGGTCTCCCATCCAAGTACTAACCAGGCCCGACCCTGCTTAGCTTCTGAGATCTGACTGGATTGGATGCCACAGGGCTACGGCTGCAGGCCTCCCTACACATCTTCATTCTGAATTTGGTATTCAGGTATGAAAAAGTTATTGTTGTTGTTAGGTGCTGTCAAGTCAACATCTGACTCATAGTGACTCTACATACAACAGCTAAAATAGTATTGTCAGGTGCTTCTCTGCTATTCAGAGAGTTTTCAGTGGCTGATTGTTTGGGGGGAGTAGGTTTCCAGGTCCTTCTCCCAAGCCTGCAGCCCCTGGTGTTCCCAGGCAGTCTCCCATCTAAGTACTAACCAGGCCCAAACCTGCTTAGCTTCTGAGATATGACGGGATCGGACTACAGTGGTACAGCTGTAGTTTTATAAAAAATATTGATCTACAAAGAAAAAACTCTCATGTTAGCCTTTAATAGGAAAGTATGACTACAGTAGTATAATTTGAGAGGGGTATAAAATGAGAATCTCACATAGTAAGTTCTTTAGGGTCTTGAATATAAAGATGCAATATTTTTAAAGAATAAGAAAATTATCATTTTACAAAATATCGAGTTAACCTATGAGCCCATTTGTATGCATATGCACGTGTGTGTGTGTGTGTGTGTGTGTGTAAAAAGGATATGAAGAAGAGAAACTTTAAATATGGTAATAGAATTGTCTAAGTCACTTTATATTTAATAGGAATTTAAAAGACTTTTGATGAATGCCAGACCCATAATGCTAGAAATTCCAAATAAATTGCCAGGATATGAATTAAAATACATACATTTGATAGACTTGTGCGATCTTTTCCTAAAGTCTTTAGTGGTTTTTGTAATTTCATAGATATAGACAATGTGCTTAGGAAATAATTCTTTCTAATCTTTCTTTTACCATATTGTCTCTTGCACAGAATAGGCCTCCTATAAATATGTCTGAATGGAATACTTACTGAGGAACCTAAACAAACAAAAAATAAAGTTTGAAATATTTCTTATAACAATAAAAGGATACTGGACATTAAAAATTATACAGCATGTACTACTTCTATAATGAAACCCTAAGAATACTGGAAGGGAGATCAATCATTTTAGCTTTTTATTTAAATGGTGAAAATAATTTCTATTGCTACCCTAGCACTCAACACTCAATCTCCTGGGAGCTTTACACATGAAGCCAGGAATTTAAAACTGAAATTTTTAAGAAGGAAATATTACTGGAGGGACATTTCCAAGTGAATTTCATTGAATTTCCAAATTGAATTACACTATGCTGAAATGTGAAGTGTTTGCCATCTCGGTGGCTGTTTCATTTGTTCAGAAGAGAAATCAAATCAAAAGATCCCTCCAAGCTAAATGCAAAAGTTATAGAATAATCCTCCTAAAGAGGAGAAATAAAAATATAATTCTTCACATTTATCCACTCTCTTTCATCCCAAAGTACCTTGGAGAGATCATTCACTCACTGTGGAAATGCAGCAGCCACTGGAATGGAAATCTGATAACCTATGTGAGCCAGAAACTCTTTAAAAGAGGGGAAGTAAAAATAATTCACTCAACTGAAAAAGCTGTAGGAATGTGGGCAGGAAAAATGGAGCTACCTGTTTTGGAATTTGGCAAGCTTAGTGCAGCTTACTCTGACAGGGAAACAATGCAGTATTTTATGACCATGCTTGTTCTGTGCTGATGGGTTCAAACAAGACTTCAGCAAAATGATGGTCATCTTTGGCCCTATACTCTTTGTTTTTTGTTTGTTTGTTTGTTTGTTTGCTCATTGTATGTCATATGATGTTTAATGCCAGTTCTAGTGAAGACAAATTTAATGCTAAAACACTCAACTGGTTATCATATTCATAAGACGGTAATGCCTCCAGCCTGCAGTCATAATTCTGTGGCATCCCATCCCATCAGATCTCAGAAGCTAAGCAGGGTTGGGCCTGGTTAGTACTTGGATGGGAGACCGCTTGGGAACACAAGGTGCTGTAGGCTTGGGAGAAGGACCTGGAAACCCACTCTCAAAAAACAATCAGCCACTGAAAACCCTGTGTGAGTAGCAGAGACGCACAACAATAGTGCTTCATCTGCTGTACATAGGGTCGCTATGAGTCTGACACTGACTCAATAGCACCTAAAAGCAACAACAACACAATGCCTCAAAGGAAAAAAAGGTGCTTGCAAAACAGAGAATTTTCTATATTTCTTAACTTTGAATGCAATTTTAATTTGAGTTAATTTAAATTCAGTTGGTTTAAGATTGTCTACAGTAAGAGATTATGGAGAAATTGAATGAATATTAGAGATTATTTCATAGGTGAAAGACAAATTAATAAGCATATTTTTATTAGATTTATAATCTAATTGAGAAAAAATACTAAGAATTTATAATGATTCTATTTGAAAAAGGATTTAAAGAGCAAAACAATCTCCTTATTGAGCTGTTCTTCATGGTCAGAAGCAAATCAGAATGAAATCACATATTGATTAGGCTTACTGTTCCAATTCCATTTTGACATAATTTATTGTAGTGGCATGCATGTAAGTTCATACCTAAGGCACAATATTTCTGTCTGGTCCACCAAGTTCTCTCCCAGTGTGCTGACTAATATGGTATTTAGAGTTGTTTTAAGTAACTCATTAAGTGATAGGAAGCATTACTTGTTTCAAAAAGATTGTTGAAACTGATCTTTTTCAGGGAAATAAATTGCTGAATTACTTATCCATGTCTTTTAAGTCATCCTGGAATACTTAGCTCTTATCTTGATAAGTAAAATAATAAGTGGGTTATTATTTGTTGGCCAACCAAATCAAAATCGAGGAAATATTTTATGTCGTGTATCATTTTAGGCAGACAGGAAATATGTTAGCTACCTCTCTTCATTAGTTATGTTTGATGAAATATTGCAATGTTCCCATGTTAACAATGCCTCCTGTCACACTAGGATACCTTTCCTTTAAATCCTATGATTTTTTTTTTTTTTACATTTCATTTTCCCCTTAAGTTGTATCACCTCTTCCAGGTGTGTAAATTAATCCTACTGTGCCAGAATTGTCCAAATTAGACTAAAATACATAGTACCAGTGTGTAGGGAAAAACCACTCAGACTTGTCGTGTACCTTTTGAAATTTTGCTTTGAAATTGTTAACTACTATTGGAACATTTTTAGAGATATTTTTCATGTTAAAGGAACACTGAATTTTATTTCAACAAATAACTAGCATTAAGATCTTTTACGGTCACTGAAATTTTATGTCCACATTTTGTTTTGTCCTATGCTGCTTTCATCAGCAGAAAACACTACAAAGTTTACAAGCTAAATATTTTTTGAAAATAATATTTGGGAATATACAACTCATTACCAACTCTATGAACTAAAAATTAGTGTTAATTGTATGAAAAGGAGTTGAATTATATATAGGGAAAATATACATGGTATTTCAAGTTCTTAACATTAAAACATTTTAAAATTGTTTCCTTTGTGTTAATGGTATTTACATTTAGAGAAAATAAATGAATATTCCTGACACAAAATAGAACTTAAATATTTTTTAAATAAATGAAAAAATTCCAAATGAATATTTTATATTTTTTATATCTTTGTAATTGTAACATTTACAAACAAAAGTGGATATGCTGGTTATTTCTTGAATTCACTCAACTGTACAGAAACTTAGACTTCAAGTTATTCCCTTACCACTTTCCTGTCCCTAAAGAATAGCCATCATTTCTTATCCAAGGCTGCTACTCTCACATTTGGCAAAATGTCCACTGTCCACAGGCTTACTGTGGCTTTTGATCATGAATGCTGATCCCTACAGTTCTATAAAAAGAAAAAGAAAAGAAAAAGAAAGAAAAAAGGAAGAAAATCCCTAGTCTTCAAGTCCCCATTATTATTGCATCCCTTAAAAATCTGGTTTGACCAGTGAACAGTATCAGTGCCACTCGTTTGCCACCAAGAAAACTCAAAAGTACAGATACGGGTATCAGAAAATGCAAATGAACACAATCAAAACACAGTTTTCTTTTACCTTTGTTGTTGTTGTTAGGTGCCATGAAGTCAGGTCTGACTCAAAGAGACCCTATGTACAACAGAACAAAACACTCCCCAACTCTGTGCCAGGCATGCAATCATTTTTATGTTTAAGTACATTGTTGTCGCAACTGTGTCAATTCATCAAGTGGAAGGTCTTCCTTTTTTCCTTGATGCACTCCCCCAAACATGATGTCCTTCTCCAGGAATTGGTCTTTCCTCACAACATGTCCAAAGTACATAAAATGCAGGCTAGCCATACATGATTCTGAGGAGCATTCTGATTGCACTTCTTCTAGGATGGATCTGTTGGTTCTTTTGGCAGTCAGTGGTATATTTAATATTCATTTTCAGCACCATAACCCAAATGCATCAATTCTTTTCCTGTCTTTCTTATTCAATATCCAGCTTCCACAACCATATGATGCAAATGCAAATGCAAATACCATGACATCAGTCAGCAATGATGTCCCTGGTTCCACGCTCTCTTCTGAATCTGGCTTTATTTTCCAGACATACTGGGGCAGTCACTTTTGAATGATCTTTAGAAAAGTTTAACTTGCATATGATATTGATGATAACATACAATAATTTCCACATTCAGTTGGATCCCCTTTCTGGGGAATAGGAATAAATATGGATCTCTTCCAGTCAGTTGGCCAGGTAGCTGTTTTCCAAATCTCTTACATAAACAAGTGAGCACCTCCAGTACTGCATCTGTTTGTTGAAACATTTCTATTAGTATTCCATCAGTTCCTGGAGGTTTGTGTTTTGCCAGTGCCTTCAAGGCAGCTTCCATTTCCTTCTTCATTACCATTAGTTCCTGATCATATGCAGCCTCTTGAAATGGTTGGTCATCCACCAATTCTTTTTGGTATGATGACTCTGTGTATTCCTTCCATCTTCTTATGATATTGCCTGCATAGTTTAATATTTTTCCTATAGAATCTTTTACTATTGCCACTCAAGGCTTGAATGTTTTCTTCAACTCTTTAGGCTTGATAAAAAACAGCATGTTCTTCCCTTTTGATCTTCTTTCTCCAGCTCTTTGCACATGCCATTGTAATATTTAATTGTATCTTCTCCAGCTACCCTTTGAAATTTTCTGTTTAGTTAACTTTGTCATGTCTTTTACTTAGGCTGCTCAATGTTCAAGTGCAGATTTAAGGGTTTCTTTTGACATATCATTTATCTTTTCTTCCTATCTTTTTAATAACCTTTTGCTTTCCTCATGAATGATTCTTGATGTCAGTTATTAGTGTCTAAGGCATCAAATCTGTTCCTGAGGTGCTCTCTGAATGCTGGTGGGATATACTCAAGATCATACCTTGGCTCTTGTACACAGGTTCTGATTTTCTTCAGATTCAATTTGAACCTGCATATGACCAGTTGATGGTCTGCTCCACAACCAACACCTGGTCTTGTTCTGACTTCTGATATTGAACTTTTTCATCATCTTTTTCCACAAATATAGTCAATTTTGTTTCTGTATATTCCATCTGGTGAATTCCAAGTGTATAATCACCATTTATATTGGTGAAAAAAATGTATTTGCAATGAAAAAGTCATTGGTCTGACAAAATTCTATCACATAATCTTCAATATCATTTCTGCCACCTAGGCTGTATTTTCCAACTACTGAGCCTTCTTTGTTTCCAACTTTTGCATTCCAGTCACCAGTAATTATCAATGTATCCTGATTTCATGTTTAGTCAATTTCTGATTGCAGAAGCTGGTAAAAATCTTCCCTTTCTTCATTTGTGGGCTTAGTGGTTCCTGTGAATATTTGAATAATAGTCATATTAACTGGCCTTCCTTATGAGCGTATAGATATTATTCTACCACTGACAACATTGCACTTCAGGAAGATCTTGAGATGTCTTTTTTGATGATGAATGCAGCCCCATTTCCCTCTAATCTGTCATTCCAGCATAGTAAACCATGTTGTTGTATCTTTTTCAAAATGGTCCATATCAGTCCATTTTAGCTCACTGATACCTAGAATGTCAATGTTTATCTGTTCCATTTTCCTTTTTATGATTTCTAATTTTCCTAGATTCATACTATGTACACTCCATGTTCCAATTATTGGTGGATGTATACAGTTGTTTCTCCTCATTTTGAGTCATGCCACATCAGCAAATGGAGGTCCCCAGGGCTTTACTCCTTTCCCATCATTAAGGTCTACTCTACAACCCTGTGAGGGTTGCTATGAGCTGGACCCTATTCCATGGCACCTAAGAACAACTACTTTGTGGAAGCAATTCTTCTCCAGTCTTCTTTTGAATACTTTCTGGCCTAGAGGGCTCATTTTCTGGCCCTATATTTGTCAGTGTTTCTCTGTTCTTTATAGGGTTTTCAATAGTTAATTTTTTCAGGAGTGGGTTAGCCATCTCCTTCTCCCTAGTCTGTCTTATTCTGGGAGCTCAGCTGAAACCTGTCCACCTTGAGTGACCCTGCTAGTATCTGTAATACTGGTGGCATAGCTTTCAGCATCACAGCAAGACACAAGACTCCACAGTGTGACAAGTTGACAGACATGTGGGGTTTCTTTTACCTTTAGGCCCCAGAAACCACCTACTGAACATTGATAGCTAATGCTAGTCAACTGCCAAGACAAAAATCAAAGAAGCAAAGAGCCTCAAGAGCTAAATACCTAATAAAATCCCATGTTCTTCTTTGTTTATTTCACCATCCCAATAACAGAGTATGAGCTGGAATCCTGGAATAAAGCTCATTCTCCTCCATCCTTACCTCCCAAGTGCATTTTGCTTTTCTTCATAGTTATGCATGTTGTAATCATTTTGCAAATAGTCTGTCTGAAGTAAAATAACTTTCTCACAAAAACATAGAATTCAGTTTAAAGTGAAGCAGCTAAATCAGTATTTGTTGTTGTTAGGTGCCATCGAGTCAGTCATATGCTATTCCATGAGGCAAATGTGAGTCACACTATTTTGAATTGTACAATGTGTATTTATAATATAAATAGAAGTAATGCTTGAGTGAAACAAGAAGGTCATGAATAATGACTGTGAACTTTTGTGGCTTGCTAATTGAAATCTGCATCCCAACATGATGAATAAAAACTCAGACAATATAGTCCATGAACAAAACTCTTTACAAGTTTTATAAAA
>VMDO01032332.1:8210-19205 GCA_007922755.1 Pedetes capensis | reverse complement strand
AATTAAGGTATTTGCCTGTTATACCTATTTTTTCCAGTGTTTTTGTCATGAAAAGGTGTTGCACTTTATCGAAGGCTTTTTCAGCATCAATTGAGATGATCATGTGGTTTTTGTTTGTTAGTTTCTTGATATGTTGGATTACATTAATTGATTTCCGTATGTTAAACCAGCCTTGCATCTGTGGTATAAATCCCACTTGGTCATGCTGAAATATCTTTTTCGTATGCTGTTGTATTCTGTTTGCCAGAATTTTATTGAATATTTTTGCATCTAGATTCATAAGGGAGATGGGTCTATAATTCTCTATCTTAGATGAATCTTTTCCTGGTTTGGGTATCAGGGTGATGGTTCTGACTTGATTTTTGAGTGGATTAAAGGTGATAAGATATAAGTGCCTGTCTGTTGAATGCTAGTTTGCTTGATTTTGCATTTATTCAATCTACTACTTTCCTATTGATCACCATTTGTTTTCTTTAAAGTCACTTATGAAACTATTGTAACAAGGTCACCAATGCTTGCTGTAAATGCAGGACATGTTCATGACACCAGAACCAATTTGCTTACCATATTGTGCTTACCTGTGTATCACCTTCCGCTATTCCCAAATCATTTCACAAACCAGTTTGTCATGGTTGTGAATTTTCACTAACTTAATGGGAAAGCTGAGAAAGGCTTTGTCAATACATGTTAAAGAAGACCAAAGCTCTGAAATTCAGAGGTTCCATAATTGCACAAAGTCACAGAGTGGAGTCCTTTACTACTGTAAGCCTTGTTGTTGTTAGGTGCCATGGAGTCGGGTCCAGCTCACAGCAACCCTATGTACAACATAGAGTTTTCAATGGCTGGTTGTTTTGGGATTGTTTTAGGTCAGGACTGCCAGGTCCTTCTCCCATTTTTGGGGTGCTGGGAATCCAACCCAGGGCTTCAGAGTGTGCAGAGAAGCACTCTACCAACTGAGCTAAACCCCAGCCCCAGTGTAAGTCTAGGGTCTCTTATTTCCCTTGTAAAATAATGTTTTCTTGGATACTGTGGATTTGGACCTGGTAACTGCACATGGCCAAACAGACCAAACCTATAGTGCAGTTATAGAAACTGAGTTTTGCTGATTGCAGAAGGTGCTGTAACAAGTTAACTAGGCTGTAAGTAACCAACAAGTTAACTAATTGACTGGTCAATTGGCTAGTTGGAGCCCATTGAGTTGATTCTCATGGCTTCCTTCTGTTTTCCTATATACCTGCTCTCTGCTCAGGTCATTGACTGGAGTCCTCAGAACCTCCTTTGGCTGGAGGATTGCACAATTTGGGATCATTGTGGTTTGTGCTTTTGCTCAGATAATGTTCCATTAAATGTAAATTTGTCAAGGTTTGTTGGTTCGTTGGTTTGGTGCATGTACGTGAGGAGTTGGAGATCTAACCCAGAGCTTGGTGTGTGCTAAACATCTGTTCTGCCAGAGTTATACCATTAGCCCAAGGACTTCTCACATCTTTAATGTCTAGGGAGAGAGGATATTGGAGACTTGAGCCGGTAGGAAGTTGTCATGTAAACTCTGCAGCTGGCTAGAGTGCTAACTTCCTGCTGGAGCAGAAGGCCTCCTGCTGTAACTACTGAGGTCAGCTGACAGCGGGCCCGAGGGGCCCCTTGGGATGCCGTGGGATGACTGGAGGCCATTGAACTGCACCTTGCCATGTAGTTGCGCAGGATTGAGGGCAGTGGCCATCTGCTCAGCAGGACAAGCCCATCTGGCACCGAGCACGTGCAGAGGCACAGCAATGCTCTGCGGATGACCTGCACCTCCTCAGTGAGCCAAGAAAAGTAAAACTGTCTTTGAAAAGGCCTCTGTGGATGCGCCAAGTCCCACTCCCAGGACAAACCTGGCTTTCCAGCACCTTGGGACAGATTCTACAAAACAGGCTTTAGTGTAGTTGTTTCTCAGCACTCAGAAAGGGTCTTCCTTAGTACAAAGAACTGTTTCAGTGCCAAGGCCTCTCTTTTTCCAGAGAAGTCACCAAAATAAGTACCTTGGCACCAGCATGGAGCTTACGGAGAGAAGTGGACTTCGGGCTGTTAGGTAGCATGCACAGAGGGAAGATTTGAAACAGTCCAACACCTTTCTTCTTGCTGGAGCACAAATAGAGGAGAAAGAACTTGTCTACAAAGGTTGGATTCCTGTTCCAGGGTGGCTCTGTCAGATAATGAGGCTGTGAGCATTGAGAAAAGGGAATTTTCTATTCATTTGTTTCCATTTTAGCTTATTTAATGAACCTTATACAAAGGTGATTTGGAGGGTCTGAGTGGGTCAGGGCATGGGTAATGCACAGAGATTCTTATAACCTGGGAGGGCTGAAACAATTCATGGAAGGCAACTGAGGCCTCCACAGGGTGCTTTAGTGGTGAGGAGGGCTACGTCAAACTGAGCATACCATTGCCTCTGGATTCCTCATTTGGTTCTTGTCCAGATCAGAGGTGACCAGAAATGATAGCCATCTGTCCACTGTTTCTTAAGTTCCAGCTGGGGCCAAGCAGGCTTGCATCTACCATCACTACTGCCCATCCTATCTCAGCACACTGGGCAGAATGTCCTGCTTGGGCCCTTTTCTTGCTTGTTAGATTTAATCTCTATCTATGGAGGCTGCATACTGAATCACTTTTATAATAAACTCTAACACTCACTAAGAAACCTCTAGTAGTAAGCATTGTGCTATGTGTTCTTAGATACAGTATCTCATAGAATCCAACCAAATGCCCCCATATTAGTTTGCTAGGGCTGCCGTAGTAGGGGACCACAAATGTAGATGGCCGAGCAACAGAGAAAGTTGGTTTTCCTCAGTTCTGGGGGTTAGGGAATTTGAGACTGAGCTATGGCAGGCCTTTGCTCTCACTGAAGGCACTAGGGGAGGATCTGTTTCAGTTTCTCTCAGCTTCTGATAGTTCCCTGGCTTACAGCAGCCTTTATCTCCATGCCTCCTATGACAGTCGCCCCATGTGCATGGTTGTCTCCAAATTCCCCTTTGTTATGAGGATAATAGTTGTGATCTCTCTTGGTGAATTACACATGTAATGGCCAGGTAAGGGAACATTTTGAGGTCCTGAGATTTAGGACTTCAACATATAAATCTTTGAGGGACACAGTTCAATCAGTAACACTGCTCTCCAGAAGTGAGGCCCATTCACATAGGTAGTGAGGAACCAGGCTGGGATTTGAACTCAGGGCTATATGACTCCAGAGGCTCATTGCTAGTTTTCCACCTTTGGTGAGCACCAAGCTCACCTGCAGGCTGCTTCACACCGGTTGCTGGGTCCTCCTCCCAGAGTTTCTGGTGCAGTAAGTTTGGCGTGGGGCCAGAACATGCACACTTCTAACAGGTTCTAGGGGATGCTGCTGTTGATCCTAGACTACCCTTTGAAACCTACTTCCCTGGCAGCTCTCAGATTTTACTGTGCACAAAAATTCCCTAGGAACTTGTTTGTTCCTTTGAGCACATCCTGTAGCCCATTCCAGGAAGATGGGACTCAGAAATCTGTACTGGAAACAAGCAAAGCCAGTGATTCTGAGCAGGTGCTCAGTGATCACATTTGAGAAAGAATGTGGTTCCTGCGTTGCCGTAGATCTTCGAGGTCCTCAGTGTTGACTGCACATTGAGGTCACTGAAGAAACTTTTTGAGTGTGTGGTCCTGAGTTTCTGGACCCAGGGCCTTGTGCATGTTAGGCAAGCACTACCACTGAGCTATATCCCTAGCCTACCTGGAGCTCTTTCAGGAAAAGTGAACTGATACCTAGATTCACCCTGAGAGATTCTGCTCCGTGGGGATGTGCCTGAACCACTTGGGGTTTTCCTTGGTTGATTTATTGTTATTGTGGTTTTAAAGTTCTTTCTGGTGAGTAATATGTAGACAAATTTGAGAACCACTGTCATAGGCCCAAGTGTGGTGAAAAGCTATGAGAGGCTGGTTATGGTGTCTGAGGTAAACTCGAGCGCGCTGGTTGTTTTTCAGCACTCAGAGAGAGTCCTCCATATTACTAAGACCTCTCCCAGCCCCAAAGCCTCTCTTTTCCAGAAAAATCACCAAAATTAGTACACAATCATTCATTCATACAGTTACTCATCACTCATTCATTCACAAGAGACAGTGTGGGGCCCTGATTAGCCAAGGGCTCTGGGACCAGCTTGCCTGGGTCAGATCCCAGCTTCAGCACTTGCTAACATGTGCCAGGCACTGGGGTACAACATGGAATAAACCACAGGTCCCTTATTTTATTGAGCTGGCGATTAAAGAAGCAGAAGTTGAAAATGTATAATGTGATGTTTAATAAGTTCTCAGAATCCCTCAAACACCCTAGGCCCTCTTAAGTGAGGGAGAGCTGGAAATCAAATCCTGTCCTCCAGGGAGACATATCAGGGGGCTCTGTGGCTACAGTGTGAAGAGAGCATGGCTGCTTAGGATCCACTGTCTAACTTTGCTGCCCTCCCCTTTCATCCTAAACCTTCCCAAGAAATCTCTCTTGAGCTCTCTCCCTCTTCTTTCCCGATCATCTCCTTCCTTACCTGCCTGCTTCCATCTGCTCCCCAGGAACTTTCTTACTCTTGCTAGATTTTAGTTTCTCCTGTAGATTTCCTGTTTGGCAAGTGGGGATGGGGATGGACCCCAATGGTAGGAGCAGCAGCAGCCCCGTCCCCAGGGTCTGTCCTGCAGGGAGAATCAAGAGAATGAAGCATCTTTTCCTCTTAGACAATAGTGTCACATCTTTTCTTTTCTGTGGGGTTAAAATTCCTACTTTTTCTTTTCTTCTTTAGTTTGTACTGTTCTGTAAAAATGTAAAATGATGAACATGTAATCAAAAGATTTAATAGTGGCATAGGGATATATCAAATGACTTACTACTCTGTACCCCACCAACATTTAAGTCAATCAATTAGTCAATCAGTCTGAAGGAAACATGAATCTCCCTGCTGGTGCTGGAGGTTGCTGGCCTGTTGATCCCTAAAAGACATCTAGTCCCCTTTCAATAGCTTGCTGGCCAGCCCCAGCCCAGCAAGCCACAACTTGGAAATTCCTGCAGGGCCCTCCTGGGCAGACACCCCCAGTGCTCATCAGCCGGGTGAGGGGCATGCCTCCCTTGCTTCTGAGCCGTTCCCCTGCCTCACGTGGCTGCCAGCACATACCTGCAGGATAGTGCCCATACCAAGTCACTTCAGGTGTCACTGGGGTTGGGAAAGTGAGGCTCCAAGCCTCTTGACACCTAGGCATGACCCCACTTGACATGGGGGGTGGGCTAGAGAGGGGAACATGAAACTAAGCTGTAAACAATTATAGTTACCAAACAGACTGGAATGCTCTTTCTGCTACTGAAATGCTCTTTCTGCTAGCTGCTTGCTGAGCCTTCTGCAGCTGCTGTTCTGGAGGCAGAGGGCCCTTTTCTAAAGCAGGGACAGGACTCAGATCAAAATGTTCCACCTCTGGTGGGTCCTTGTTGTTAGGTGCCAACTCATAGCGACCCTCATAAGGTTTTCAATGGCTGATTGTTTTGGGATTGCCTCAGGAATGGATTGCCATGTCCCTCTCCCATTTTTGTGGTGCTGAGAATTGAACCCAGGACCTCAGAGACTGCAGAATGGCACTCTACCAACTGAGCTAAATTGCAGTCCAGTGGGTCTTAGTACACTTTTTCTCTGGACCAACAGGTGCATGATTCTAAAAAGACAGCAAGATAATTGTGTGGGGTGGGGGAGAGAGAGAGGAGAGAGAGAGAAGAGAAAAGAAGAGAAGTGTGTGTGTGTGTGTGTGTGTGTGTGTGTGTGTGTGTGTGTGTAAATGTAGCCCACTAATCCATCCCCATCCTAAGAGTTTCTGATTCAGAACCTAATGGGTTGGGACCCAGAATATACAATTTTAACAAGCACTTCAGGAGTCACAATTGGTGCAGTCACTACTTTAAAAAAATAAATAAGAGGATCAGATTAAATCAATTTCTAGAAGATTTACCAGGAATCTGTTTAAAAGATGTTTCACTGGATAACTGCAAAATTACAGAAGCAATTTTATCTCTAAAGGGCAGAAAGTGGATGTTTTTAACCACTGATATGTTGTAGATCTGATCACTTCCAAACCCCTGCTACTCTGGTAAGCCCTTATATACATTGTCTTATTTATTCCTTCTCAAATTTGATGGTTTTGATCTATCCATTTCCACCCCTGAAAATTGGGGGTTTCAGAGTGGCTCTGCTCGTAAGTGACAGAGCATCATTCCACCCTAGGAGTGACCCCAAAAGCTTTACTATCCTCATTCATTTTCCATAAATGGATAAGGGAAGCTGAGCCCTCTTGATCTGTCATGCTGGTTGCTAATCTGATGGAGTGCAAATTCTGCAGAAAGTGTGCTGGGGATTTGTTTAATGTGGAGGCCATTGCACACTCAGCAGGGAGTTGGGCCCACATTTGGTAAAGCACTGGACATTATTATGTGGAGTGAGTTCTCCATTCTTTATAGCAACCACCCTAGACCAAGCCACCTGCTGCTCTTGTTTGAATTTATCTAACAATCTCCACACAGGGCTCATAGCATCCACATACTCTCTATAGTCCATTCTCCGAACAGCAGCTGCTGTGGATCGAAAATGTGAATTCCTGTCATTCAAGCCTTCTGTGGCTTAGAATAAAACCTAATGCTCTGACTGTAGCTCCAGTGGCCAGGCTCAGCTCTGCTGAATCAATCCATTGGCCTAACAAGTCACTCTCCTTCCCACAGACAGCCCATGTGCCTCTTATAGTCCCTGAGCCTGAGCTGTTACTCAGCTAAATCTGTATAAATAGCCAGTTTCAAAGGATAAGATTTTATTTGCACAAATATGTAGAACAAATTAGATTTAGTTCTCATTATAGAATATGGGTTATGTCATTCTTTAGTTTGTTGCTAAAAGAACCACATTAAATTTTTTCTATAGCAGAAATAGATTTGTAATGAAGCTAATAAACTTAAGATTCAGAGAGACACCTTTGTACATCTTCTTCCAAGATCCTGATTGTGACATAGAAATGTTTTCATGTGCCATATGTATTTGTAAACTTTGAAAACATTTTAACTGCAATCATTTAAGACCATTGTTTTTCACATTTCTACTTTCCCTTTGATTTCTTGTATCTTGTGGCATTAGAAAGGCCCCAGTCATTTTTGGGATACAGTTAAGGGAAAGTTGAATTGCAAAAATATTGGGCTGGGGTTTCATGGGCTATATTTATTTAGCTTCCAATCATTTCATGTAGGAAGAACTTATGCTAAGTTGTATTGGGTACCTCAGTGTGGAGGAGGGCTCCTATCAATGTACCTGTGAACTGCTGTGCTTCCTCATCTGGTATTGTGACCCAAAGGTGCCCAACACCAAAGTGTGTGTGTAATTAAGGAGGAATAGGGTTTGAAATGTAGAAAGCCAGAAACTAGTCTGTATGAAATGTGCACAATCATCAGAAATGTGGTATTTAAGTGGAAGATTTTAGTTCTCACCAATACTGGGTCAGTAAAATTCCTATCAGAAAATAAAAAAAAAAAAAAAAAAAAAGAAACTCATAATGGGTCACCATAACAGGACATCTGTGACAAGCAGATTCAGAAATGTCTTCAATTTATAGTATTTAAAATTAGTCACTACCTTAAAATGTTAAAGTTCACATTTAGTAAAAAGGAAACTTAACAGTTTTTAAATGTGATATTAATCTTGCCAGGTGCAGTGGTATATGTCTACAATCCCAGCATGGGGTGGGGGGGGCTGTGTTCAAGGGCAGCATAGTCTACACAGTGAGTTCAAGGCAGCCTGGGCTACACAGCAAGATCCTATCTCAAACAGCAACAACAAAATCAAATAACCTGAGTACTTTTTATTTGATATTACAAAAGTCATATAAATAATGTGCAGCCAAAATGTAGGAAAAAACAAGGATGGGCTGGTCAATCACCATATCTTTATAATAATATATCAATATTTTAATAATCACACAGAAATTATGTATAATGATGGCATGTCTGTGGACTTTGTGATGTTTGTCACACTTATCAGCTTTGTAAAAATTGAAATTGGTTGTGATCTCATTTCCCATTTTAAATTGCCACTTTTGAACCTTCCCTGTGCTCACATTAAGATTCTGTTTCCAGGATGGGCAAAACAGGAAAGCCAAGCCTCCTATAGAGGCCATTGAGATGAGCTGAAAGCCAAACCACTAGCTCATCAGAAAGGGAAGGAAGAAATGGATCAAAGGAGGGGAGCAATTTCAGGGAGAAGGAAGAAGTACAGAAATTAAGCTGAGCAGGTGAAAGTGGGCAAGGAGAAGGATGAAGACCCAGTAGTGACTGCCAAGTTGAAAGAGACGTATAGCAAAATATTAAACAAATGTAGAGTAAAATAATCCGAACATTTTAGCAGATTTTCTAACTTTCTGCCAGACATGTTCCTGTTGGCAAATAAACCATTTGTTTAAATTAAGTCTTGCTTAGATTATAAGGAGTCAAGGTAATTGTCAGGAATTCTTGGAATAGAGTCGTGGAAATGGGAGACTGTACAGTTCTGCAGGGTGGGGAAGGAACGCAACATTTGTCAGCTGAGGATTTCTGGGATCCTTCTGGGATTTGCTCATGTTTAAAAGAGTACTCACCCTCTAAAAGCCAGCCACGTCATTATTGAAAGGCCAAAGCCCAGTGCCGTGAAGTATTCAGTATTTTTAGCAGAAACTTTCTTCTTAAAAATCTCCCTGAAATGAATGTGATGGAATAAATCTCCCTGAAATGAATGTGATGGAGTAAAAATCAAAGTTCAGATGGTAGTGTTGTAGGTGGCTTTCTCCTCCCTCTTCTTTTGCTTTTTATTATAGCTTTTTAAAAAGATCTTTGAATTAGAGCCGGGTGCGGTGGCACATGTCTGTAATCCCAGTGGCTCAGGAGGCAGAGGCAGAGGCAGGAGGATCACAAGTTTGAGACCAGAGGCAGTCTGTGTAATTTAGAGAGGCTCTGTCTCAAAAAGTAAAGAGATGGGCTGGCGATGGGGGACTCGGCTCAGTGGTACAGAACTTGCAAAGCATGCAAGCATGAGGCCCTGGGTTCAACCCCAGTACCGCCAAAAAAATAAAGTTAAGATAAAGTTAACCTTTATGTTAAAGTGTCCCAAGTAGCCACATATAGAAATAAGAATTTCCTAGCAATAGAAACTAGTTTTTTAATTATTACATCAATGAAACAGGATTTAAGATGAACTATTAAAGGGAGGTAAAGAAAACAGCCTTGAAATGGGCAGAGACCACAGGGTCTAGTTCTGAACATCCATGATGGAGAAGTACTTCTGGATAACATAAATTGACTTCCCCTCTGAAGACTGACAACTCCTTTGCTCCCTGAAAAGGACTCCTGGGGAATCTCTAAGTCCTTCCCCAGCTAATTCAAGGTCTTGGTCTGATGGCTTCCTTCACGCCCAACCTTCTCAGCTGTGCCTTTCTAAAACATGTAGAGACTGCAGCCAAACCAGGTTTTTAAAAAAACTTTCAGTTTGTATTAAGAGGTAAATTAGGAGTTGGGAACAATCCCAGTTTAACTTTCCCAATACTATCACTAAGTGGCACGGATAATTGCCTGAAAGCTGCAGCCACCAGATGACAATCTGAAAAGAACAATCTGTAGTGGTCACCAAACCTCAAAAAGGTCAGTGATGCAGCACCACTGCACAGCCAGTTATTGGCATGCTTTACTGAACCTTTGATGGAAAAAAACCAAAGCTCTCAGATCTGTAAAATTTGGATCATTGCTACCTGAACAGCTTCGCTGCCAAATTTTCTGAGCTACAGGGACAAACATTATAATTGTGGAAAGTTAATGATGATGATGTCTAACAAAATTAGTTGCCCATGTACACACCACGTTGGATCAGTAGTTGGGGACAGTTCACCAAGTGCCAAGGACTGTTTGGGGTATCTCAATGCCATAGGTATGAGCATTTCAGCTCTTTAAATTCTTGCAGGGAAATTGAAGGCAATGTGGCATATTGAAAGGAAATTGAGTCTAGTTCTAGGCTTTTTGCTGGCTACCCAGCTAGCAGTACAAAGGTAGGCAAGTCACTCCATGTCTGAGGGCCTCAATCCACTCACCTGTAAAAGGGAAAGAGGTAATGACCATACTTCACAAGGCTGTTAAGGTTAGGCAGTCATTGGAAATTAAAAATGTGGCTATATTGATACATATATATATATATATATATATATATATATATATATATATATATACATACACAAGTACACACATATATCTGTAAATATGTATATCGTTGTTAGGTACTGTTGAGTTGAGTCTAACTCATAGTGACGCTATGTACAACTGATCGGAGCACTCCCTGACACTGTGTCAGGCATATAATCCTTTTTATGTTTAAGCTCGTTGTTGCAGACACTGTGTCAATCCATCTAGTTTAAGGTTCCCTTTATTTCCACTGACCTGCCACTTTCCCAAACATCATGTCCTTTTCCAGGGATTAGTCCGTCCTGGGAATATGTCCAAAAAGTCACATGCAGTCTAACCATCTTCTAAGAAGCACTCTGGTTGCACTTCTTCTAGGACAGGTCTGTTGGTACTTTTGGCAGTCCATAGTATATTCAATATTCATCTCCAGCACCATAATTCAAAAGCATTAATTCTTTTTCTGTCTCCCTATTCAATGTCCAGCTTTCACAAGCATTTGATGCGACTGAAAATACCATGGCCTGAATCGGAGCACCTTTGTCTTCAATATGACATCTTTACTTTTCAACACTTTTTTTTATTAGAAAAATTTAATGTACATCATAATGTGATTCATTTTGACATGCTTTTCATTGTGACAATTTTCATATATGCAATTTGATAAGCATTATTCATATAGGTTACCCCTTACCCTCCTCTATGTTTCCCCCCTCCCCCTTCCCATCTAAGTTTCCCATCCAAGTCTTCTCTATCTTTTACTATATAGTATTTTTCTATATGTCCTTGGG
>VMDO01032331.1:0-19110 GCA_007922755.1 Pedetes capensis | reverse complement strand
AGGGAACTAGGGACATCATTGCTGATGTCAGGTGGATATTAGCTGAAAGCAGAGAATATCAAAAAGATGTCTATCTATGTTTTATTGGCTACGCAAAAGCATTTGATTGTGTGGATCACAACAAATTATGGATAACACTTCGGAAAATGGGAATACCAGAACACCTAATTGTGCTCATGAGAAATCTGTACATGAACCAGGAGGCAGTTGTTCGAATAGAACAAGGAAACACTGAGTGGTTTAAAGTTGAGAAAGGTGTGCATCAGGGTTGTATATTTTCACCCTATCTCTTCAATTTATACGCTGAGCAAATAATCCGAGAAGCTGGACTTTATGAGGAAGAACGTGGCATCAAGATTGGAGGAAGACTCATTAACAATCTGCATTATGCAGATGACACCACTTTGCTTGCTGAAAATGAAGAGGATTTAAAACATTTACTGATGAAGATCAAAGATCATAGCCTTCAATATGGGTTACGACTAAACATCAATCAAACAAAAATCCTTACGACTGGGTCAGCACGCAACTTCACATTAAATGGAGAAAAGATTGAGGTTGTCCAAGATTTTACTTTGCTTGGCTCTATAATCAACACCCGTGGAAGCAGCAGTCAAGAAATTCAAAGACGCATTGCTCTAGGAAAAGCTGTGGCAAAAGATCTCTTTAGAGTATTGAAAAGCAAAGATGTCACATTGAAGACGAAGGTGCGTCTGACTCATGCCATGGTATTTTCAGTCGCATCATATGGTTGTGAAAGCTGGACATTGAACAAGAGAGACAGAAAAAGATTTGATGCTTTTGAATTGTGGTGCTGCATAAGTCTATTGAATATACCATGGACTGCTAAAAGAACCAACAGATCTGTCCTAGAAGAGGTACAACCAGAGTGCTCCTTGGGAGCAAAAATGGCCAAACTGCATCTTACATATTTCAGACATGTAGTCAGGAGAGAACAATCCCTGGAGAAGGACATCATGTTTGGAAGAGTGGCAGGTCAATGGAAAAGAGGAAAACCCTCCACGAGATGGATTAACACAGTGTCTGCAACAATGGGCTTAAACATAAATAAGATGGTTTGCCTGGCACAGAATCGGCAAGTGTTTCGATCTGCTGCACATAGGGTCGCTATGAGTAGGACTCGACTCTACGGCACCTAACAACAACAACAACAATGAAGGTTTCCTTGAATTATAAATTCTCCTGGGGGCTTTATTTTCCCCCTTCACTCAAAGTTCAGCTAGAATCAGAATTTTCTTAGTGTCATTTTGCCATGTGCAAGATATTTATCTGGTTTAACCATTCAGTAAAAGGGTGCATTAAGGCAGAGATGTCCAGCCAGTATGCCATTATGATGAATGGGTTACAGGCTGGTACCAGCAACCATGACTGTTTACAACAATGTGAATCATAGAAACATTTTTATTATGCTCTAGCATGGGAAATGTTAAACATCATTGCTTTAAATGGCCCTAATTATGTGCAGAAAATCCATTCCCAATATATTACTCCACCTGACCTAAGGTCTCATTTCTTATTCCCTATTTGGTCATTAAAATGCAGACGTTTTGTTATGAAGATTGGCAAAAGGTCCCAAACTATCTACAGCTTCAGCTGACAGCTATGGTACCTAGCTTACTCTTTCTTCAGTGGGAACATTTCTGCACAGCATTATTCAATGTTTTGTGTTATAGTATGGATATCAAACTTCCAGATAACTACCACACTGTTAGAATTGTGTGTGTGTGTGTGTGTGTGTGTGTGTGTGTGTTACTGAGGATTGAACCCAGGGCCTCACACTTGCATACTTTGCAAGTGCTGTACCACTGAGCTGCACCCCCAACCCCATTTTTTTCTTTGTTTGTTTTTGAGATGGGGTCTTGCCAAATTACACAGACTGCCTCTGGTCTCGAATTTGCAATCCTCCCACCTCTGCCTCCTGAGTCCTTATGATTATAGGCATGTGCCACCTGGACTAGCTTTTGTTTGTTTTGTTTGTTTTGTTTTACAGTACTGGAAGTTGAACCCAGGGCATCAAGCATATTTGGGAAGCACACTACCACTGAGCTGCACCACCAGCCCCCACCCTCTTTTTTGTTTGAGACAGGGACTTTCTAAATTGTGCAGGCTATTTTTAGCCTTGAACCTAAGACCCTCCTGCCTCAGCCTTCTAAGTAGCTGGAATTACTGGCATGTACCATGGCATCTGACTAATTTTTTCTTTATATTTCCTTTGATAATTACTCTTCAATATGTTAAATTCTTAACTTTCCTTTAAGTTGAATATGGTTACTTCAATCAACTATATCACCTAGTAAAAGTTACAGTGTATAATATAAAGCTAAACAGTGATTATTCTTACTATTGGTGAATATATAACCTGCAGCCTTAGCACTGTGGCATCCAATCCTGTCAGATCTCAGAAGCTAAGCAGGGTCAGACCTGATTAGCACTTGGATGGGAGATCCCCTGGGAACACCTGATACTGTAGGCTTGGGAGAAGGACCCGGCAACCCTCTCCAAAAGCCAATCCGCCATTGAAAACCCTATGAATAGCACAGAAGCATTGAAAAAGTGTTTTGCCTGTTGTATGTAGGGTCACTATGAGTCAGATACTAACTCGATGGCACCTAACAACAACAACATGGCATTTATTGTCAGCAACCATAGCACCCTAGTATCCAATCCCACTTGATCTTGGAAGCTAAGCTGGGTTAGCCTGGTTAGTCCTTGGATGGGAAACCACCTGGTACATAGGTGTCAGTTTGGGTCCGACTCAGTGACTGTAACAACAACAACATGGCATTTACATTATTTTGTCCAATAGTTATTATATATATGAGCAATTACCCCACGTATCTGTTGGCTTGTTGTGCTAACAACAGACCACAGGTATTTTAAATACCAACAACACCACCCATGGTAGACAGGTTTCAGCTGAGCTTCTAGGCCTAAACAGAGTAGAGAGAAGGGCCTGTCCCAGCCACCCACTCCCGAAACAATTAGCCATTAAAAACCCCATGAATAGCAGAGAACCATTATCAAATGCCAGAAAAGAGGCTAGAAGGCATTCAAGAAACAATTGAGGAAGATTTGCCTCCTTGAAGTACAGTTGACCTTAATCCTTAATAACAGGAGTACAGTAAAGGCTCTGGTACCTCCTTTTGCTGATGTTACATGATTCAAAATAAGAAACACAGTGGTTGCAACAATGGGCTTAAACATAAAAAAGGCTGTATGCATGGCATAGTGCTGGGGTGTGTTTCATTCTGCTATACCTAAGGTCACTATGAGTCAGATCTGACTTGATGGCACTTAACAGAACATATGCGCAATTACGGAGTAAATCACAAAATGAAATTCTCTTACTATCCTGATATGCTTGGCTTCTCTTTCCAATTGACAAGAAACATCATCCTGTCAACTATTAGTGATAAAATTGATCTCTCGTTGTCTGTTGGTGCTGAAAGCATTCTTCTGAAGACCTATAAGCTACTATCTCCTGGAAGTAAGTTCATCATCACAAGTGAGATGTGAAATGGACTCACATTTCTTGAGGATTAATAATTTCTGCTATTTTCATTATACTATATATCAAAACCATAATTTTGCTACTGATAAATCGTCATTGTGAGATGTTCCAAACTAAATTCTCTCCAGAGGAAAATAAAGAATACATACACAATTTCTTAAAGAAAAAATGAAATAGGCAACAACTATTAGACAAGGAGTAGATATAGAGTGATGACAGAGGCATATAACCTACATTGTGTTACTAGGTGCTGTCGAGTCAGTGTCCAACTCATAGCAACCCTACATACAACAGGAGAAACACTGTTGTCAGTACTTTTCTACTATTCATAGGGTTTTCAATGGCTTTTCTTTTCTTTTTTCTTTTTTTTTTTTCTTTTTAGGTGGGGGAGTGTGTTGTCAAGTCCTTCTCCCAAGCCTACAGTACCTGGTGTTCCCAGGCCATCTCCCATCCAAGTACTAACCAGGTCTGACCCT
The DNA here is from genome assembly GCA_007922755.1 of Pedetes capensis. Lineage (NCBI taxonomy): Eukaryota > Metazoa > Chordata > Mammalia > Rodentia > Pedetidae > Pedetes > Pedetes capensis. The sequence continues at coordinate 15,102 of VMDO01032331.1, read as the reverse complement.
GCTTAACTTCTGAGATCTGATGGGATCAGATGCCACAGTAGTACAGCTGCAGGCATAGGAAAGAAATAATCTCCATAAATTGGGCATCTCTGTAAGAGCAGATGTTTTGTAAAGGAAAACATGGAGTTATATCCATTCTACTACCAGTCTCCAGCAGTATCAAAAACACTTTTAACCTGACTTACATGTTAACATTAAATTTTCACAGTGAAGCCTGCAAAGTAAAAAGGGATCTATATTCACCTAGTCCTAGGCAGCATTACTTTCTCTAATATTTGATATGTCTCTCGAGATTTTGCCACTTGTTGAAGTATTCCACACATGGTACATAGGTGTTGAGTTAGGTCTGACTCATAGTGACCCTAACAACAACATGATATATACACACACATATATATAGCAAGCACTGAAATATGCCACTACAATATGTATAAAACCTATAGATTGCTATAACCTCAAGATGGAACAGATATGACTATTCTCATTTGCCAAAGAAAGGTTATATCTTTCCTCCATAGTTTATATTTTGCTATATTCATATTGATGAACATAAATATAATTCATTCTTTTAACTTACAAATAGTATACTATGGTTGTTTGGCATATCTATTGTGTACTGTGCATTTCACAGAAATTTCATTTCTTCACTTATTTGTTGTTATAAATGCTGGTGCAATAAACATCTGACCTGTTTTTGATGCTTATTTTTAAAGATTTTTACAAATGGAATTAAAGTAGTTGAATCATGCATCATGTGTATTTTTTAATTTTACTCCATTTTGCCAATGTTGTTATTGGGTGTCATCAAGTCAGGTCCAAATTATAACAACCCTAAGTACAACAGAATGAAACACTGCCCTACACTATGTCAGTGTTTCTCTGCTATTCATAGTGTTTTCAATGGCTGATGGTTTCAGGATTGTTTCAGAAGTGGGATGCCAGGTCCTTCTCCCAATTTTTGCAGTGCCTCAGGACTTCAGTGCAGAGCAGCACTCTACCAAATGACCAACTGAAATGTTGTTGTTGTTGGGTGCCATCAAGTCAGGTCCAACTCATAGTGGCCCTAATAGGATTTTCAATGGTTGAAAATGGTTTTCAAGATTGCTTGTGGAGAGGATTGCTACATCCTTCTCCCATTTTTGTTGTGCTGAGGATTGAACCACTGGCTTCAGAGAGCACAGAGTGATGTCCTACCAACTGAGCTAAACCCCAGTCCACACTGAAATGTTAGTGTGTACAATTTCCACCTGAATTAGTAATATAACATTACATTAGTATATTCCCCTATTCTTCCCACTGCTAACATTTTCAGACTTCTTTTTTCCAGTGAACTACATTTTATTGGTTTTAAATTTCAGTTTCTAAATGTATGGTTAATTAGTGGATAATTCCATATGAACCAACCATTATTATTTTCCTCTCTGTGAATTTCCAATTCAGATCTTTTGCTTACGTCTTTGGAGAGGGACCCCTGTCTTTTTTTCCTATTGATTTTCAGTGACTGCTATATCCATTTTTAATATTTGCTCCTAGAATCTATTAACAGTGAGATGTTTATTAAGACTGATAACTCTCTCTTCCTTATACAATTCACCTGGGAAAAGGTAAACAAACCAACTCCCTGGATATACCTTCTCACTCTTCTTCAGGCTATAATACTGAAAGACATCCTTCATGATTTTTCTCTCGTGCATGCTCTCAACATTCATAGTGTGCTGCCATTTCACTCTTCACAAGTCTCACCTGCTTTAATACTTAAGAATTCCTCAGATTCTGGTTCTCCTTTTTCTCTTTGACTATACGTGTGTATTTTAACATTAAATATTTTATCTAGTTGGGAAGGAGAAAAGACTGCAAACCCTACTACCCACATGTTCTACTTCCAACAGTTCTAGAAATCTTGGCAGGCAGAAAAAACCTAAATAATATCTATTACAACTCCGCTTCTATATTCAAAACTCAAAGTTATTCCATATGCCCTTTAATCATTCCTCTAAAACACAAGTCCCTTTCATGGTGTGGACAAACAAAATCCTCCAAATCAATTTCTCTATTATTGTATTCCATTTTCAGGTTAGTAAGGAGCAAAACACCCACTGGGGAACAAATGAAAGTTTGCATCAATATTCCCTTATGTTTGAAAAAAAAAGGGGTATTCAATAATTCCTTATATTTGTAAAAAGGAATACTTATGTTAAATTACTAAATTATAATAAACAAGGCTATAATACCTAAGGGAAAACACTTTCAATTAAAGCAGGGTAACTTATAATGTCTACACATTTGCATAATGTATTCCTCTCCTCAACTAATTGGGTTAGGAGACTTGTTAACAGCAGGCCTCTTGACCTAGGTACAAGTTAGAGACCACTAAAAATAAGGAATAAGTAAAGATTGCTTGGGATAAAGGATTGTGTTCTAAACACCAAGATGCTTCCTCTGGTAAGTGCTGCCATCTAGTCATTCTATATGGATAAGAGATGCTAAAGCATTTTATTATGGGGAGATAAAATTGGTAGCAAGGGTCTTGAGTTTTGATATATGGTTTATAAAGTCTCTGTGAGATATGTAGGAGCCACCACAAAGGGACAAAAAGCAAACTCTGGGCTCTTAATCTGTTAAAGCACAATACACGTTTTCTTCTGTCCCCATCAATATACTCTCAATATTTCATCATAAAACACCAGAATGTTTATAGGCCAGGAGCCTCTTGTGACTAAACCAAGCTAAAACTAGTGGTGCTACATAAATGACAAAGACCAGGGGAATTGTTACTGGGGGGAGGAGGGAAGCCTTGAAAAGCTCTTTAGCTTCACTTGTTCTTAGTTAACTTAAAACAACCACTAATTTTGGAGGTCCCATAGTTGAGCATTATTACCTGCCCACTGCCTTTGATACCACCTCTGATGTGTGGATTATAAAATTTGGCTAGGTTTCTTCACAGAACCTTGAAGGGAACTTCAGCTAAAAAACACTCTTTACCAGAGACTATAGACAGCTGATGCCTGCAGCAGTACCAGTACCACTGTGGTGTCTGATCCCATCAGATCTCAGAAGCTAAGCAGGGTAGGGCCTGGTTAGTACTTGGAAGGGAGACCACCTGGGAACACCAGGTGTTGTAGGCCTGGGAGAAGGACCCATCAACCCACTCCCAAAAAGCAATCAGCCATTGAAAACTATGAATAGCAGAGAAGCATGATAATAGTGTTTAGTCTGTTGTACATAGGGTCCCTATGAGTCAGACACTGACTGAATGGCACCTAACAGCAACAGGCAGCTGATAGATGACTAAAATGGGATGAAAGTCCTGGCATCTGTCTTCATATTGTGTCCTATCTTTACATTGTCTCTGTTCCTTTGGCTGCCTTAAAACCTTTGAGTCAAATGCTATGTAACTCTGCCCGTAGACATGTATCATTTAAGAAACATCTTATCTAAGACTATAACACAAGATTAACTCAGCCTATCACCCATTAGAGTGAATGTTTCTTGTGCCCCATCCTTGTGCTTTCTCACCAACTCAAACATCTATAGTCCCTTAGCCTATCAAGCCCCAGATCAAACCATGAACCAAGGGATTTACGTAGGATGCCAGCAAGAGAAGTAGCTCAACAGTTCCTGACTCAAGTACTGAAAGTCCTTTAACAAGACTGAAGATGCCGGCAATAGGAAAGACTGAACAATTAATGGTTAAGTCACTGCCCTCTGGCCCTCTAAGTACAAGGCCAGAACGCTTACATAGAAACAAGGAAAACACCTTTTGAAACCCTGCCCCTAACTAATGGGCAATCACCAAACTTTAACCCACCCTGTCTCATTTGTAATACATGGCTTCATCTCATTTCTACTGTTTCCATGCTACAAGGTCTCACTGCCCAGGATCACTTGCAAGAGCTATTCTTGGTGTGTAAGGATTAAGCCAGGTCACTGCTTGTCTCTACTGGAGGGAATAATGCCATATAGACCATTAGACCCTGTAAAGTTTACTAGGCTAAGTGTTGTTGGTTCTCACTGAGAGGTAACCAAAAGTTTTATAGATCCCAATAAGGAATACAACAGGCTGGCAGGCCAAATATTACAACCACCTGGGTGGAAAGAATCTTTAGAACATAAGTTGTTGTTGTTAGGTGCCGTCGAGTCGGTATCCGACTCATAGCGACCCTCATAGGGTTTTCAATGGCTGAGTGCTTCGGGATTGCCTTGGGAGTGGATTGCCAGGCCCTTCTGCCTTAGAACATAAGTAGATCACATCTAAAATCAGTTAAATCGGGTGTCCTTAGATTTGGAAAGTTCCTCATGTGATTCCCCTTAACCTGCAGCCAACATTTAGAAATGCTTAGATGGAGAGGCTGAGTCAGTGGTTAAAATCCTTTGGCTCTAGTCTACCAAGAAAACAAACCTTTCCACAGAACTTTACAAAATGCTACTCCTTCATATCCTCCCATTGCTGTTTATCACAGTGAAATCTTCCTCTCGAGAAAGTACTAAGTTCAGAGTGTCTGGAAACAAGTACTTTCAAGAACTGGCACTTATAGTAACTTGAAACAAAGGAATGTTTAAAAAAAGGATTGTTTCCTGTATGTTTCCTCTTATATTTAAGTTTACTTTTAAAATTTTAAAAATAGATTTTTCATCAGCTTTTTTTGCCATAAGCCATTTTTCCTGATTATAGCCATTATAATGGAATTATTTTAACTACATGTTTCATTATCACTGAAGTGATTCAACCTGAATCACTCTCCTTCTCAGACTCATTAGTCTGAAGAAAACATTCAGTACTCTCAGACATTTTGCAAGACTCCAAAAAAAAAAAATACATATGATCCATTGAGCAGTTGTCCCTAAAAGGTAGTTGTTACTATAAATAACTTCTACTTCCAAGAACGATAGGGAATATGTTCATTTTAAATATTACTTTTCTAAACAAACCATCTCAGCCTTTCCTTCTTAAGCCCCAAGTGGCATCCATGTATAAATGGGCTTCTGAAATTAGGAAAACTAACATATACAAACATATCTCTTTCCTCTTTATTTGCATACATACTTTAAACTACGGAACTTTTGTTTATTCCATTAGCAAGGATAAGCTTGACCTTGTTGGTGGTGGTGCCGTGCAGTGACCTAGAGCGTTTTAGTCAACAGCACATATTTAGCAAATGAATAGCTAAAGGGCATATGATTTTTATATTACCAGTTGTTTGATTGTTGTTGTTGTTGTTGAGTGCTATTGAGTCAGTATCCAACTCGCGACTCTACCTACAACAGGCAAAACACTATTGTCAGTACTTCTCTGCTATTCATAGGGTTTTCAATGGCAGATTGATTTTTGTGAGTGGGCTGCCGGGTCCTTCTCCCAAATGGTCTCCCATCCAAGTACTAACCAGGCCAGACCCTGCTTAGCACTGTGGGGCAGGGTAGTGGAATACAGATGGTCCATGAGTATCAAGAGAACCTAGTGGAGGTCTGTGATATTAGGGGCCTCAGGAAAATTAGATCAAGGATGTGATCTTAAATTCAAAGTGACTTTAAGAAAGAAATTCTTTCTGCAGAAAGAATTTTGGTATCTTCACTCAAGTTATCTAACATTCCTATATTAGTTTCCTATTGTTGCTGTGACAAACATAGTAACATAAAACAGTAAAATTACCCCACAGTTCTGGAAGTCAAAAAAAAAAAAACAAATAAATGAAACAAAGGCATTAGCAGGGCAGTATTCTTTCTAGAGGCTAGATGAAATTTTTCTCCCCTTATTTTCTGTCAACTTCTAAGGCTTACCTGCATTTCTTTGCCCAAGACCCCTTCTTCACATCACTCCAGCCTGGCAGTTTTGTCCTGATGTCTTCTACTACCACCCTGACCCTCCTCCTTCACTTTTATATGGAGCTTAGTGATTATAGTGGATTCGCTTGGATAGAACATGCTAATCTCCCCATCTCAATACCCTTAATTTAACCATGCTTTCAAATATATTTTTGTTATGGAAGGTAGCATATTCACAGGTTCCAGAGATTATGATGTAAGCAACTTTGAAGGATCCTTAAATGTATGCCAATTCTCATCTTTAAGTGCCACTTCCTGTGTGATTCTTCTGATTTTTCTGCTCATTCTTGCAGTTCAATTTCTGAGGATGTAAATGTGATTGGCTCTTGTGTATACTACTGATCCTGTCAGTTATGGGAGTCATAGTATAAAATGACCACCTGAACACATGAGACTATGGGTTGCCAATGAATTATAGTCATATTTCAGTGGTATAAAAGTACTAGATGTTTATATTGAGTTGTGAAAAGCACTGGCCATCAAAGAGCAGTAACATTATTTGAATACATAATGGATGCCACCCATTCTGTAGACACCTTACTTATATATTTCCCCTTATTCTCATTTAGCAATTGTTATCTCCATTTAGTTGAGGAGAAAATTAAGGTAGAAATGTTGAGCAGTTTTCCATACCCATACAGACACAGTGAATGATAGAAATGGAATTTGATTTACAGTTTATCTTACTTTGAGACCATGTTTTTGCTCTAATTTACAGTTTCAGTGCCATCACTAATTATTTCAGTTGCTTTAAACAATTCACTAATCCATTTGGACAATTTAATCAGCTACATAATCAATATATTTGAATATCTGATTTCTAAGTGTCCTCCCAGGTTTAACACTTTGTAATTTATGTTGTGCTCACTGGGTTAGGGTTGTCCAGTGAAAGTTTTTGGCTTATTTCATCCAAAACTTGAATTTAAAATTATGATCTGCTCTTCTCTTACCAGGACCATATTCATGTCTTAGATACGTCCTGTGATTCTTTTCTTTCTTTTTCTATGAGTGCTCACACTTTTAAGTATGTACCTAATAAACTCTATAACTTTGTTTCAATATAAATAAAATAATATTATGACTAGATGAACTACCTAATTGAACAAAGTTAACAAAATAAACACTTTAGAATTTTTAATTTTACTAAGCTTATTTATATGGGTTTAAACAACCAATTTAGATCATACAAAAAGAAGTAGCAGAAAGTCCTTTTGAAACTCATAATATCTGTTAAGATGACAGAAATGGTGGAGACTGTGTAAGTTGTAAGTTTTCTCTCAAAACATGAGTGATATCAATGAACATTAATTAAATAGAATAGAACCAAGAAATCTGGTTTCTATTATCACATCTTAATATACCAACTATTTATTCGACAATTCCCATATGCTTGCTACTGCCTTAGGTACTTGATGTGTGACTTCATTTAACTCACATGGATTTTTCTCATTTACCAATGATTGAAATGAACCAAATAGAAATTAAACAATTTTGCCAAGGTCATAGAGCTATTAATGTGGCAAGGCTCAGATTCTTATCCCTGTCTATCCCTTTGATCCCTGGCATCAAAGCCAGTTGTCATTTCTACTGCACAATACTCTTTAACTCCTGATAGTGTGGAACATGTAATAGCGGTGTAAGGAGCACCAACGGTGAAACTCAACCTGTGCTCCTGTCCTAATTAACCTGCTGCTCAGGTTATGGGTAAATGTTGTTGCTGTTAAGTGCTGTGGATTCAGGTCCACCTCATAGCAAAACTTATAAGATTTCCAATGGCTGGTTGTTCCAGGTTGCTTCAGGAGTGGACTGCCACATCCATCTCCCATTTTTGTGGTGCTGGAGATAGAATCTGGGTCCTCAGAGAATGTAGAGCAGTGCTCTACCAAAAGAACTAAACCCCAGTTCCATGGGTAAATGTTGTTGTTGTTAGGTGCCATCAAGTCATTATCCGACTCATTGCGACCCTCATAGGGTTTTCAATGGCTGACTGTTTCGGGATTGCCTTGGAAGTGGATTGCCAGATCCTTCTCCCATTTTTGCAGTGCTGAGAATTGAACTTGGGACCTCAGAGACTGCAGCGTGGTGCTCTACCAACTGAGCTAAATCCCAGCCCATGGATAAATGTAGTCATTTATAAAGTAAAAAATATGGTTCCAAATGTCTGTTCCCTCTTTATTTCTCCAAACCTTAACAGGGGAAAGGTTCTTTTTTTTTTTTTTTTTTTGGTTTTACCAGGAGATTTTGTATAACAGTTGTTCAGTTCAAATACCTCACTGTTATGAACATTTCCTAATAGAGAGTTTTCCTGAGAAACCACATAGTCTTGCAATCTATCACTGGTGTTTCTGACCTTTTAGTTATCTATAAGTCCCTCTTTCTTCATAAAACTGACTTTTCCACTTCATGACAATGTGAAAATTCTTTCTGTTATTTGCTTATTTTAATATACTTTACTGAGGTGTAATTTACATAAAGTATTCTCATTTAAGAACACATTTTAATGAGCTTCAATAAATTTATACACCCTTGTAACCACCATCACGATCAAATTTTATAATACTTCTTTCATATCAAAAATTCCTTATATGTGCTACCCCAGTCAGTCTCCTCCCTGCTTCTAGTTCTAGGTAACACTAGTCTGTTTTGTCACAGCAAAGCATTCTCTAGTTTCATGCAGATAGAATCATACAGCATATACTCTTTTATATCAAGCTTCTTTCACTCCATATTTTTTTCTTTTTTATTGGAAATTTTTAATGTACAACTTAATGTGTTTCATTCTGACATGCATTTCAATGTGACATTTCCATATATGCATTTCATTTTACATTGCAGAGATAAGTTCCCCTTACCCTCTTGTGCACCTCCTCCCCCGTTCCCCCCCACCACCACCACCAAAGGCCTCTCTTCCACTTGCATGTCTTTTGTGGGAATATTTTTTATATATCCTTGGATCCCAATTATGTTTTAGGTAGAAACTTTTTGTGTAGTAATCTATCTTTTTACATTGTTAGTAATACTACATGAATTTTCTAGCCCATTTGTATTATTACCTTTCTTTGGTATTTCACTCAGTATTTTTTTAAGATCATGCTGGTGCATGCATCAGTAGTTAATTCATTTTTTTGCTGAGTTGTATTTCATTCATGGGTATACATTGAAGAACATGGCATATATTAATGAGAAATATATATTGAACTTTATAGCATTGACCCAGAAACACTTGTTATAAAATTAATATTTTATCCATAGAAACGATCAAATTAATTACTATGTCTACAATAAATCATTTTAAAATCCATTTAATTATTTTCTTAGAGCATAAACCCCCATTGCTAGGAAGTTATAGAATCTATATACTAATAGGACTCCTGTCAAGCAAAGATCAATTTTAACAATTGCTTAGCATGAGTTTCCTTTGGAGATTTAATTTGGTACTTTTAAAATAAAATCAAAATTGTTTATCCTGTGATATTTTCAGTGTTATTGCAGCACATTCTAAATGTAATTTAGGAATTATGAAACATGCAACATTTATTTAAAAGATTGGCTATATCAACACATATTGAGAGATTTAATCATTCACTTATACTGAAAATTACAAGGCAATGGATTGTGTTGTGCCTGGTCTTGTTTGTTGATACTCAGTGTATCCACACAATTGCAAAACCTCTGCTATATACAGAAGTATAAATCTTGAAAACCTCAGTTGCAAGTTTTTCTTACCAGGACATATAAGCACGGATTCTGCCAAGAATTTCTCGTGCAGGTCTGAAAAGACAGAAAAGATTATTCTTAAGTGGCAACTGAAAGTAAATGCATAGATGTCAGCAACTTGATGACTTGCACAGAAGCCTGTGGATTTTGGATGCCCTACTGAGAATCACCTCCTTCAGTGTGATCACAGGTAAGACCATTGCAGAAAGCATATCTATAATGCCTAAGCTTCCACATTTTTCCACTTCTCAAAATTTGCCATGGTTTTATTGGTCCCTAACTTTCTGCATTGGCTGGGATTTAGCTGAGTTGGTAGAGTGCCGCTCTGCAGTCTCTTGAGGTCCCAACTTCGATTCCCACCACCACAAAAATGGGAGAAGGGTGTGGCAACCCACTCCCAAGGCAATCCTGAAACAATCAGCCATTGAAAACCCTATGAGATGCTATGAGTTGGACACAATGGCACCTAACAATAACAATAACAAACTTTCTGCATTAGAAGTGTCACTAGTAATTTAAAGCAGAAAAACCACAATCTTCTTAATATCTGAAAAAAAACAAAAGGATCTATAGAAGTTTAACTCATCAGAGAGCCAGAGGTCAATAGGCAACCAAGACAACCAAACAGTAACAAGCCCCTAAAAAGAAGAAGTGAAAAACGAACTACTTTCCCTCTGGCAGAGTATGAGAAGGAGAGGTGGCTGCCATAGAAGCAGGTAAGTGAAAAGCTGAAACTTTAAAGGCTGAATGTGGCTAGCATATCAATTTAGAATATGCCAGGTATGATGGCTGTTGTTGTTGTTGTTAGGTGCCATCAAATGGGTATCTGATTCATAGTGACCCTTGTAGGGTTTTCAATGGCTGTTTCGGGACTGCCTTGGGAGTGGATTGCCAGGTCCTTCTCCCATTTTTGTGGTGTTGGGAATTGAACTCAGGACCTCAGAGACTGCAGCACAGTGCTCTACCAACTGAGCTAAATCCCAGCCCAGGTATGATGGCACTTGCCCATAATCCCAGCCACTCAAGAGACAGAGTCAAGAGGATCACAAGTTCAAAGTCAGAGGCAGCCTGCATAACTTCGCAAGACACGGTCTCTGTTGTTTCTAGGCAATGGTAAGGTAGAGCATCCTGGAGAGAAGGGGATGGGGGAGCCAAGCTGGTCACTTCATGGTAGCCAAGAAGCAGAGAACAAGATAGAGAGGAGTCTGGAACAAGATACATCCCAAAGACATGCCCTCAGTCACCTACATCCTCCAGCTAGGCCTCACTCTCTAAATCTTCCAGAGCCTCCCAAAATAGTGCTACCAGCTTGGGATAAACCCTCAATATATGGACTTTGAAGGAAATACTTCATTTTTTAATTATAACATTCTGCCCTTGGCCCCTAAAAGGTTCATGTCTATCTCACAAGAAAAACACATTTGGTCTATCTTCAAGAGTCTCCATAGTCTTAACAGTTCTGTCATTATTTAAATATCTAAGTTGAGTCTGGGGATATAGCTCAGTGACAGAGTATTTAGTAGCATATCAAAGGCTCTGGAAAACAGATTTTAATTTTTGCTGTGTAGAGTGGTGGTGCACACATGTAATCACAGCACTTGGGAGGCTAAGATAGGATATCACAAGTTCAAGGCCAGGGCAACTTGGGTTACAAAGGAAGACACAATCTCGTAAAAAACAAAAGGAAAAAAAAGTCCAAGTTCAAGTTCAAAGTCTCCTCTGACACTCAATGCAGACTCTTGCCTGTGAGCCCACTTTAAAATTAAAACTAAGTTACATACAAAGGTAAATATTCCCATTCCAAAAAGGAGAAATAGAAGCAAAAAAAAAAAAAAAAAAAAAAAAAAAAAAAAAAAAAAAAAAAAAAAAAAAAAAAAAAAAAAAAAAAAAAAAAAAAAAGGGATATGACCAAAGCAAGACTGAAATCCAGAGGGGCTAACATTAAACCCTGTAGCTTCATGTCTGGCATCTGGGGCTTCTTATAGCATGGTGCAAATGCTAAAGGGCTTAGAAAACCCTGCCCCGGTAGCTTGTCAGTTGCAGTACACATGATCACTTTCTTGGGTTGACTCTAGTCACTGCCTGTAGCCTTTCTAGGCAGACATTCCATGTTCCTGGCATCTCTAACTTTCTGCAGTCTCCTTTTAGGTCTTTGGCTTCACCTTCACACCTTCATGAATCTCCCTCTTAGGGCTTGCCTATAGGGATCCTGACCCTGCCACACATTGCCTAGCCTCATAGGTCTTCCTTTGAAATCTCACTGGAAGCCTTCAAAACCCCATAACTCTTGCATTCTGTGTGTCTGCAAAACCAGAATCACATGGAAGATGCCAAGGGCCTCTGCCAGCTTAAGCTATAGCTAGGCCCTCTTTGACCCCAGCTATAGCAGCCTCTGAGTGCCTGGTCAGTTGAACAGGGGGAAACACATCTCTAGGTGGCCTTTTGCAAGTAGGAAGCCACAGGGATCTCTTCTCAAGGCAAAGGCTTTTAAATAAATTAAAACTTTCATATCCTTGAGCCTGCAATGGGTGGAGTCCTGGCAATTCCTGAGATGCCCTGGTACAAACTAATTGACTTCTTTGTATTGGTTCTAATCTCTTTAACAACCACATCCTCTTTGTCTACAACTTTAAGTAAACTTACTTTTTGGCCCAAATTCAATCTTTTCAAACATTTCTGTTGTGCTCTTTGGTCTCAATTCTCACTGTAAATTCTTTCTTATAGCGTTTCTAAAACCAGATAGTAATAACCATGCTTCAGCTTGAATACTAACATATCTTGAAATTTCCTCTGTCAGATTAATTATCCTATCACCTCTAAACTCGGTCTCCCTTAAAGTCTCAGGACATGAACAAAATGTAGACAAGTTCTGTATCACAATGTAACATGCATGGTCTCTCGTCCAGTTCCCAGTAAATTCCTCATGTCCCTCTGAACCCTCATCACTATCATCTTCATTGTCAGCATTGCTATTGGCATTCTGGTCTTCTCAGTGCCCACAATAATTGCCAGTTAAGCTCTGTTTATAGCACTCTAGGGCTTCTCCAGCTTGTATCTCCAAACTTTTCCAAATTCCTCCCACAAAGCAGTTCCAAAGTCTAAGAACTACATAACCAGGTTTAGGGACAGCAGTGATCCCACTTCTGGTATCAATTTCTGTGCTAGTCAAACTTTTCATCACTGTGACAAAATATGTGACAAAACAACTTAAAAGGGGAAAGATTTACTTTGGCTCATGGTTTCATACATGTCAGTGCCTGGCCAGCCAGCTCAATTATTTCTGAGCTGTGATGAGGCAGAGCATCATGGGATAGGATGGGATCAAAGAGCAAAACCAGTCACTTCATGGTGGCCAAGAAGCAGAGAGTGAAATGGAAAGGGACCCAGCACAAGATACAACCCTCACAGACACACTCCCATCCGACCTACTTCTCCCAGCTAGGTTCCACACCCTAAAGTTTCCAGAACCTCCCAAAATAGCACCATCAGCTGGGGGGAAAAAGCCTTTAATACAAGAGCCTTTTAAGGAACACTTCATATCCAAACCATAACGAGGAGAGAAGGATGCCATCGGCTTCCATTTAGAAAAGGCATAAAATATTTCCCCAAATCACATGCAGCAAAAGGTTTAAGGTACTGCAGGGAAAAAGCAAATGCTCTCAATCTCAGAACTACTAGGGTGAACATTAAAAGTGAAATCTGTTTATCTTAGGGAGTAGGTGGACAGGCCTCTTTTGCACACCCAGGAACCAGGTAAAGATCCACTGATAGTATTAGAAGAATAGAAGCAAAAGCCAACTGCCTATGGGACAAAAGCAAAGAAAACCAAAAAAAAATTAATAAATGAGTGAATATAATCTGTAGGCACCAGATCCTGCAAAAGCAAAAAGAATAGGTGTGATTAAACCCAGGGAGGGACAGGAAAACCTCTACTACTCAAGAAATGCAATAGAATAAAGGAAGAACTGGGCATAAACTTGGCAGGTTAAGGAGAGAGAAAAATATTAAGAAGGTCTCACTCTTGAATCTAGGGGGAAAAGCCTTGCCTGAAATAGAAGTTGGACCAAGAACTGTCCTGCTGTCCACCTCTCTCAAGTCTAGTTCTAAAGAAAAATGTCTCTAGGATGTCAATACACAGGCACTGTAGAAAGTCAAAGGCTGAGCAGAGAAACTGAGGAAAACTCTAACACCATTTGTCCAATAACAACAAAATAACAAAGCCTAGCACTGAAAGACCTTTTGATACACTAAGTGTTCTACACCAAGAACGAAATGTAAACCCACTTCCTCTACTTATCAGATTGGTTCAACTGATGACCCTATTCATATAACTGAAGTGGATATATCCACATTGTTGGGCATAAGTGCAATGGGCCCTCTATATCTCTGGATTCTGCATTTATGGATTCATTCAACTGTGGAGCAAATATTTTTTAAAAAAGAATTGCTTCTGTACTGAATATTCACAAGCTTTTTTTTTTTTGTCACTGTTCCCTAAGGACAAAAAACATAAAAGTGTATAAGATTTATATTGTATGAGATGTTATAACTACTCTAGAAATGATTTAAAGTATATGGGAGGATTTGTGTAGGTTATATGTAACCACCATTCCATTTTATACAAGGGAATTAAACACCTACAAATTTGAATATCTGTGTAGGGTTCTTGAACCAATCTCCCATAGATGCTGAAGAACAAATGTACTAATTACCTCATTTCCTACTATTTTATGCATGTGATACTTCACATTCATTTAAAGATTATAGCATTTATTTAAAGATTATTATCCATGAAACAGAATTGGATGGGGTAGGGGCAAACAATGACAAAGTAATCAGTAGAATAAACTGCAAAGATAATCCTGATATAGAAAAGTGGAGGTGACCCAAGTGTATATACTTTCAGATATGAAGAGTAATGCTAAAAGATCTAGTGGGAAAAATACACACTATGTATGAACAGATCAGAAATGTAAAAGAGAGAGAGAGAGAATGAAAGAAAGAGAGAGAAAGGGAGGCAGGGCAGAAAGAAGAAGGGAAAGAAAGAAAGAAAGAAAGAAAGAAAGAAAGAAAGAAAGAAAGAGGGAGGGAGGGAGGAAAGGAAAGGAAAGATAGATAGGTAGAAGGAAAATAAAGTACTAGAAGCAAAAATAATCACAATAAAAGTTATAGAGAATTCCTTCAATAGGATTCTTGAACTACTGAACATAACTGCAGAAAAAAACATTAAATGTGAATTTATGTGAAAAGAAAGTATATAAACTGAAACACAAAGAGAAAAAGAGTTATACACACACACACACACACACACACACAAGTCACTATCAAATGATCTAATATGCATGCAATTGGAATGCTGGAAGGAAAAGAGATAACGGTTCAGAATAAATGTTTGATAAATGTTGACAAATATAATAGATAAGAATTTACCAATAAAAATTTATCTCATTTCAGAGAACTCCAAAGGAACATAAATCTATGAAATCAGCAAACACACCTACATATATGTCAATCTAGTAAAATTGAAAGACAATGTTTTTTTTTTTTTTTTTTTTTTTTTTTTTT
>VMDO01032330.1:0-19084 GCA_007922755.1 Pedetes capensis | reverse complement strand
ACATTGAATGTAATAAATATCTTTCTAGCCTGAAGGGACTTAACCATAGGTGTCCTAAATTTACCCTACAATATGCAATGCAAAGAATTTGTTAAACTCACTTTGTCTCTCTGCCAGTTATAAACTCTTCAGCTTCCTTGTACTAAATATTCTTAAAATGTTTTAAAGGAAAAATGTTGATATGTATTAAAGAATATGCCATTTTAAATGTTACATTTACAATTTCATTAATTCATTTGTTTCTAATTGCATCACAAATAATTACAAATATAACTGCTTAATTAGCAAATTACAATTGTAGCAGTTGAGAACAGCAGGTTTTTAATAATACCACATCCAGAAAGACAGTACCTTTGGGTATGAGAGTCACATTTACACTTTACATTTCTACTTTAGATCTTTGTTTGTAGCTTATAGGTCTAAATAGTTTTGGAGAAGCAGTATGTTGAAAAAAAACTACTGTGTAAAGTTTTACTCTGGATACAGTCAGAAATTCTTAATACTATCTTGAAGAAATGAGTATTTTACCACCAGAACAAAAAACTGTTCTTATCTATTAGGCATTGACCCCATTATGACAATGACATTCCCATTTCCAAGGAGAGTTCTTGATTTTGATGTGTTTTTTTGTTGGTGCTAGAGATGCAACCCACAGCCTCATTTATACTAGGCAAGTGCTCTACCACTGAGCCACACCTCCAGATACAGCTCTTGACTTCTGGCAACCTGGTTCTTAGAAATAGAAAACTATTGAGGACAAGCCTTAAAAGACTTCATTTATTATAAGGTAAAGGTCTGGAGGTTCATACTGGGACTGGGGCCATTCTTATGCAGGAAGGAAGCTGAATAAAGGCCACACAACTACTACTCAGCTTTCACGGAGTAAAATTCAGTCAAATAAACTACTAATCTGCCTTTGTGTATAAGATGTTCCTGTATCCCTTTAAACAATGCCAGAAGATCAGAGCTCTAATCTTCTCATTTATTTAGAATTAAAATATTAGTATTGCAAAAGTAAACTTACAAGTGAAAAAACTTAGGACTAAAGACACTTATTCAAAGCCATATACACAGTAATGACAGAACCAGGAACCATATATTTTGAAGTTCTTACAAAGATGAATAAGCATTGCTTTAACTTCAAATTTCATTTTTTTTCTTTCAATAATGTAGTTGTTGCTGTAAGGTGCCATCAAGTCAGGTCTGACTCAGCGATCCTATGTACAACAGAACAAAACACTCCCCGACACTGTGCAATGCCTGGCACTATGTCAGTGCTTCTCTGCTATTCATAGGGTTTTCAATGGCAAATTGCTTGGGAAGTTGGCTGCCAGGTCATTCTTCCACTTTCAGTCATAACAAACTAAAAATAAAAGTTGAAAAAAAAATGTTGACAGTTTATATTGTGTTTGGATACTATCAATATATCAAGGTCAGAATAAAATTCAAACTCTGATTAATTTCACCATGGTCTTACATTAAAAGCATATTTAATCTCCCCAGTGAGAATGTCCATACTCTAATATCTAGTTCTATTATAAGGTCAACAGAGGCTAGGATCACTTATAAAAATAGCACATATTATACACTTCATTGCTGTAACTTCTAAGGAATTAAAATCAAAAGGAAAACCTGCCTTTGGATTAAAAAGAGACTAATAAAAGCTAACTGATTTTTTTGATGGATGTGATGATTTTAAATGTTTTCTAATCTTGAACACTTTTCCACATAGATATTAATAATTTTATGAAGTACAGTTAAAATGGGTATATTATCTAGACTGTTTTTTCATTATTGACATACTGGGCCTCTGGGCTTGCAATATAAATGTGGTTCAAAAGCAGCCTCTTACTCTGTATTGCATGTACACAGTATTTCATATTTAGGTCTCAGCACCACACTGGTATATTTTTAAATGATATTAAATCAATATCCTGCACCTATTATTTGTGCACTATGCATTTAGCACTGCCTTGTTCTCATCAGGGATCCTGTCTCCAGATGATCATAAATGTTCATTATCCCATTCTATGAAATGAGTTTGCATAATGATTCTGTTTAGCATTCCCTCCCTTTCTCCCTCTCTTCTCAGACTAATAGGATTGCAACATGTGTCTTTTACCTTTGTATAAAGCAAATGTTGGAATGGTTGAACGTTTCATAGTATGCAAACAGAACATTTTTCTTTTGGTATGTGAGCCCACTTTTGTACATTTTCTGGTTCTTTTCAGCTTATTGCAATGTGAATATTAAATATTAACAGCTTCCTTTACATAGAAGAATCCCCATGACTACAATTCCTGACTTTTTTCTCCTGTTCAATTGTAGAGGGACTAATAAGATGTTTAGCAGCCAAAGATTATGCATTGGCCAAAGGTGTAGGCTGACTTCTTCTAGATAACAAATCTCAGCAAGGTTTCTGCATGAAAGCCAGACACCATAAATGGGGTCAATGTCTAATTGCTTTGGCTCCAAAACCAGCATGGATTTATCTTTGCAAGTTTGTACATGCTAGATCTACCCAAGTTCAAGAATAATTATTGAATTCCATCATGACTAACAGCTACTTTGGATCCAGAAAAACATTCCAATCAACAACTTTAAAAAACCATTCACAATAGTATTAAGACCAATATCTGCTGTATTTTATTTTAATGTATTGTGAAATAGGGGGCTGGGATTTAGCTCAGTTGGTAGAGTGCTGCACTGCAGTCTCTGAGGTCCCGAGTTCAATTCTTAGCACCGTAAAAATGGGAGAAGGGCCTGGAAATCCACTCCGAAGGCAATCCTGAAACAGTCAGCTATTGAAAACCCTATGAGGGTCACTATGAGTTGGATACAGACTTGACAGCACCTAACAACAACAACATTGTGAAATAGAAGTTATGTGCCTTTACACAGCAACAAAGAACAGGAATGACATTGCCCTAAAGACTCAGACTACTTAAGTTTCATTACCAACTACACTTTTCTTATCTTCAAAATATTGCTAACATTATTCTCCACATTCTCCAACACCCCAGACTATACAAAATCTAGGAAATTTCTCCCCTCTACAACTAATGGGAAAATTTTTGAAGTAACAAAGTGCCTTTCACATAGAAAACCACTCAATTGATACATGTTGACTAAGCAAATGGCTTCTTGTGATACAGAGAAAGTCAATATTAGAATTAGGACTTCTTTCATCTTCTTGGTTACCTTCAATTTAGTAGTCACTATACTAAGTTCTGGAGGGAAACAAAACATAAGAACCAATCACTACATTCAAAGAGCACAAGATGTAGTGAATGTAATATTGTGGACCTCGTATACACAGCATGTAGTTCATTAATATAAACCTTATCAAACATTTACTGATTATTTTCTATGTATTAGGTGCTATAATAGGTGCTGTGTATATAACAAAAACAAATGTATATTCATCACATAGCTTAAGAGGGAAAATGTATGGAAATAAGCAAAAAGAGAAATACACATATATAACACACAGTTATGACTAGTTACAGAATGGTAAGCACCAGGAATTCGAAGTATGAAAAAAAAACACAAAATTTACCTGCCTTATGGAATCACAGGTTATTGACAATGTCAGTGTTTGAACAATAATTATAAAATAATTAGTTCTAGTAGTGAGGGGTATCTTAAAGGAACAGTACAATGTGACATGTGTCATATCTGATATTAGTAAAAGCAGAGTAGTGGCACACTCAAAAGCAACTGCAGCAGTATATTGGCAAAAAATCTCCTGAAAGTCAAGCAGGATTCAGAAGAGGGCATGGAACCAGGGACATCATTGCTGATGTCACATGGATATTGGCCAAAAACAGAGAATTCCAGAAAAATGTCTATCTATGTTTTATTGACTATGCAAAGGCATTTGTTGACTGTGTGGATCACAACAAATTATGGATAGCATTGCAAAGAATGGGAATACCAGAGCACTTAATTGTACTCATAAGGAATCTGCACATGGAACAAGAGGCAGTCATTTTAACAGAACAAGGAAACATTGCCTGGTTTAAAGTCAGGAAAACATGTGTCAGAGCTGTATCCTTTCACTGTATCTTCAGTCACTATGCAGAGCAAATAATCTGAGAAGCAGACTTTATGAAGAAGAATGTGTCATCATGATTGGAGGAAGATTCATTAACAACTTGCATTATGCAGATGATGCAAATTTGCTTGCTGAAAGTGGAGAGGATTTGAAACATTTACCGATGAAGATCAAAGAACACAGCCTTTAGTACGGATTGTGCCTCAATGTCAATGAAAACAAAGTTCTTGCAACTGGGTCAGTAAGCAACTTCATGATAAATGGAGAAAATATTAAGGTTGTCCAAGATTTTGTTTTCCTTGGTTCTACAATCAACATCCATGGAAGCAATACTCAAGAAATCAAAAGATGCATTGCTTTAGGAAAAGCTATCACAAAAGCCCTCTTGAAAGTGTTGAAAAGTAAAGATGTTACACTGAAGATGAAGGTACACCTGATTTACACCATGGTATTTTCAGTCACATCATTTGCTTGTGAAAGCTGGACGATGAATAAGGGAGACAGGAGAAGAACTGATGCTTTCTAATTTATGGTGCTGCAGACCAATATTGAATATACCACAGACTGCCAAAAGAACCAAGAGATCTGTCCTAGAAGAAGTGCAACCAGAGTGCTCCTTGGAAGCAAGGATGGCTAGACTGCATCTTAAATATTTTGGACATGTTGTCAGGAGGGACCAATCCCTGGAGAAAGACATCATGCTTGGGACAGTAGGAGGTCAATGAAAAAAAGAAAGACCCTCAACTGGATGGATTGACACAGTGACTTCAACAATGGACTTAAACATAGAAAAGATCATGTGCATGGCACAGTATCAGTGAGTGTTTCGCTCTGTCATATGTAGGGTTGCTATGAGTTGGACCCATCTTAACGGCACCTTACAATATCAGGGTACTGGCATGAAACAAATGGAAATAACTCCACTAAAAAGGCTACTAGAGGAGGGTCAAGAGGGATATGCAGAAATTAGCAAGGTAAAGGAAGAGAAGAGGACAAAAAACAAGAGAACAGGTATTTTCAGAGGTAAAAATAATCTCCTTCCAATTTGGAATACCACTCTCCTTTTCTAAAATAAAATATATACTATGTTTCTTTGTTAGAATTATTCTTGTGGTACATAGAGGTTTTATCACTTTATTAATAAGTTAGATAAATGCAAAGTCTATAGTTAGTTCATCTATTCCACTAAAGTTCAATGCAACTCCAAGAGAAACAACAAAGGGGACAATGAAATGGCTTGTCAGTGATAAACCAGAAAAGAAACCATAAGGAAAGTTCAATCTAAAACAACTGGGAAGAAAAAGCTAGACATGTTTACTCTGCAGGAGAGCAAGGGTTAAGAACTGTTGGAGAGAGAAATTCACATGTATAAAAACAGATATAGCCCCAAAACAACAGAGGCATTGTGAGAAGGAAGAAGAACATAGCATCTGATCTAAAAATAGCTTAGGATTTGATCTCCTAATTTCAAAATTAATTGTTGGATATCTACCTGTTCAGGCATTCTGCCAGGAAATCTTTCAGCCCTTGGTCACAATCCTGGCTCTCAGGAAATCTGCAACTTAGCTGAGAAGAAAAATAGAATAACCACAATCTAAAGCACATTATGAGAATCTCAAAAGCAGAAGTACAGATGAAATGTTCTAGAGTTCAAAGGAGAAAATAATACAATGAAAGGACTCAAGAAAGAATTCCTGGAAGAAAGAGCACATGGGTTGAAATTTGAGTATCTTAAGAGTATCTGAAGAGTATCTTAAGAGGCAGACAAAGGGAGGGCATTCCAGTCAGAAAAACAAGAGCAAAAGTCTGTTTGTCATTGTTGTTGTTAAGTGCCATTGAGTCAGATCCGACTCATATTGACCATACATACATTAGAATGAATTACTATCTGTCACCATGCCATGCACACAATCTTTTTATGTTAGAACTCCTTGTTGCAGTCACTGTGTTTCTTCTCATTGTGAATCACACCACATCAGCAAAAGGAGGTCCGAGGGGCTTTACTCCATTTCTCTCATTACATCGACTCAACTTTGAGGAGGCAAATCTTCCCCAGTTGTTTCTTCAATGCCTTCCAGCCTGAGGGGCTCATTATCCACCACTATATTTGACAGTGCTTCTCTGTTATTCATAGGATTTGCAATGGCTAATTATTTTGGGAATGGGCTGCGGGTCATTCTTCCTAGTCTGTCTTAGTTTGGAAGCTCAGCTGAAACCTGTCAATCTTGGATGGCCCTGCTGGTATCTGAGATAGTGGTGGCATAGCTTTCAGCATCAGAGCAACACGCAATCCCCACAGCACAAGCTGACAGACATGTGGGGAAAAGGCATGTAGTTGGTGTTCAAATAATGGAATAGTCACATGACGCAGCCTAGTTTTGCCTGAGCGTAGGGTATTTACAAGAGACAAAACTAAAACATATCTTAGGAGTCAGAAGGATTTTATCTATTTCACAGCTAACCATTTATTATTTTTTCAATCCTGGTTGGGTGAGCATTGACCCCAGGGTCTCATACATGCTAGGCAAGTGCTCCATCACCCAGCTGCACCCCCAGTGCCGGTTTTTAATTTATTATTTTGAGACATGATCTTGCTAAATTGCACAGGCTGTCTCTAGACTTGAACTCACCATCCTTCTGCCTGTACCTCCCAAGTTGCTAGATTATAGTCTTGAGCCATGGCATCCGACTTCAACCACTAGTTTTTAAAGGAAGGAAGCAATGTGATGGAGCATACATGAGAAAAATTAAACTAGAATAATTTCTAGTCTAAAAGCTTCTCTCTGCACCTGTGATTTGTTAATCAATAATAGCCTGCAATTATGTAGACCCCAGATTCACTTTGGACAGACAGAAGCACTTGTTTAGTTAATGAAGACTACTGATGACCAGGTGAAGTATGTTGAATAAAACAGACTAGTCTTAGTATTTACTTTCTCACTCTCCTATGAGAGGGTGGCCAATCTGTGACTCTAAAGGTCCACTGGGAAGGGAAAACGGAAAATTATCCCAGAGAGAGCTTGGCTGGAGAGAAGCTCTTAAAGAAGCAGAGGCAGGAAACAGCTAAGTCTAGATCTCTGAGAGGTTCCCAGGACTGGGAAGGTAACTTTTTTTGTGGTCACTGAATAGCTGAGACACAGGTTTCTAGACTTGTGTGTCAGTGGGGAAGAGATGAACTACAGGTGAGTTCTACCTAGAGAAAACATGAGCTAGCCCCAGGCCCAAACTCTGTGCTTAGGCTCTGACCTGTCAGAGATGAAGCAGTACCACCCCCCCCCCCCCAGTGAAGATGAAGACTTCACTAATGAGCACATTGGCAGGGGCATTTGAAGTTTTGGAATTCATAAACCCCCACAGCCTTTGTACAGTCCTGTGGAGATGTGAAGGAAGAGCCTATAATGAGTGATATTAAATCTTCCCCATGGCCTTCATAAAGGGGACCTCAGGATCAGACTTAATTTGGCTTTGAAAATAATGGGTTATTTCTCATATCCAGAGTTTATGATAGGGTAAAATTAATATATCACGCACTAGCAAAAAATGTGTTTCTGGCCTTGATCTAGAAAACCTGAGTTTTAACAGATGCCATCAAGTGCCTTAAGAAGCAGCACCATTCTTTAGCTGTGATACAGATTGACACTGGCATTTGCATGCCTTGTTGAGTGTAATGAACCCTGTTTGTATGATAACAAGCTTTGATAATTCCATTCTCACAACAGTAGGGACATATAACAAAACAAGTAGCTTTCTGACAGAAGAAACCAACATAGGATTATACCCAGTCGACAGGGTTTTTATTTTTTTCCCTTGACTATGTCAAAAGAAACTATATAATTATCTCTGACTCATCAGGCATGGTAAGATGAAATTTGTATTTCCAATGAATTTCCAGATATTCCCATTCCTGCCACACTTGCATTCAGGAAGCACTACTAAAGGAAAACACACACACACACAGGTATACACATTCACATACACACATGTGCATACATTTCCTTGTCACTCATATTTGACGTAATGGAGGAAAGTGCTTCCTTATTGTTTTAGCATTGGCAAAAAAGCCAGTCATTTTTTCAACCCTACTGCATCCCTAGGTTCCTTGGTTAATGAAAATTACCAGCAAGTCTGTAACTATGGGCAGGAATTGAAAAGCCTTGGGTCAACAGTTTTAACACAGCATAAAAACTACTTTTCAGTACCAAATGACTAGATTAGCCTAAGAACCATTTATGGGTCTTCAGTATTCTCTGATGTACAGAAAATATTATGTTGCTTCTCCAGCAAGTGTACTCTGTCAACACTTTTCTCTTTGTCCTCTATATACTTTTTTTAAAAACTCCCTTTTTATCTCTCTGCCTTATCCTTCCAAAGCCTCAAGTCCCAAATGCAAACTTCTATCCCAGATTATATATTTATCACAGTCAGTGCTCTCCATAGCCTAATACAATAAAATCAATGCAACAATGTCACTTGTCAGTCTCTTTGTGCATAATATAAAATGATGCCATCTGTGAGACAAAGAAATGTGGAGTGACGAGTCATCTCCAACTCCTATAAAATAGCCTAGTCAGTCTGGGCCTGGGGAGAAAATGATTAAGACATGGCAATCAGAGAATCAGTGCACTAGTGATTCATTTCTTAATTTATAGAAATGTGAAATTCTTTTAAGCTGATATGAGCAGATCAACTGACAAACCTGCTATGCACATCTGCACTTTTATTATACTTTTATTATACCTGCTAAGCACACCTGCATTTTTATGATAGTTTGCCTGAGGCCATCACAGCAGCAGGGCCAGGAATACATTAGTAAAATTAGAAGAAATATCATCAGGCAACTTCAGTCTGCATATAAACAATTAACAGCTCATTAAGGGAAATTTCACTTTTGTGGGAGCTTATCCTTTCCTTGACCAAATTGAAGCTGGCTAATGAATTGAAACCTCCAATATGAGGGTCAGGAAAGTCTCAAAAGCTACATCACTGTCTGACTCAGAGTTATCTTTTAGCATACTTATTGCACTATAATCATATATGGAATTATCCATTTTTATTATGGCAGGCCAACCCCCCCAAAAAAAAAAAATTTACCACTTTACATTCTTTTCACAGTCCCACTTCTATAACATCCCTACTTCATTCTAGGGTATAAGTTAAATATGCTGACTGTATGAAGACGTATTTTAGCCTCTGGAAAGGGTTTTAGCAGAAGAAACGTTCACCATAAAACTGAGGAGCAAAAGGGCTGAGGAAGCAGTAAAGTGGGTACATATTAAAAGCAACTCATCTTCCCCCACCCCCAAAATAAAAGATAATAACCGTGGACAATTTACAAACCCCTCACCATGATTTCCATCAAATTAAGATTTCACAACATCACAATCTGCTTAATACATTCACTGAAGGCACCTTGGGATTTATATGGAATTTTAAAACTTTGCTTCCCAAACAATAATTCATTGGGCTTAATTCTAATGCCAAATTTACTTATTATCTAAATATCTTTTTTAAAAGCTTTGATTTATAGAATCAAAACTATGTACTCACACAGATACTGATATATCAGAAACTGATATTAAAGGAAAAATTTCCATAATAAATCTCTCCCCATAGGTTGAAAACATTCATTCTTTTATTCATTATTCATCAAATAATAACTGGCCATCTATTGTATGCCAGCACTGTAATAGAAACTGGGGATGGGAAACAAAAGCAGACAAGTCCCTCTCTTTATGCTCTTAATAGTATGCTTTGAGAGACAGATATTAAAGAAAAAAATCACATGCATACCTATCTGTTAGCATAACTGTTCCAAAGGAAAAGATCAGGATGCTATGAGAGAACAGCATGGTGCATCATGTCCTTTTGTGTGTGTTGTGTATTGTGTACTATATCCAGGCACACCAACCAGTCTCTGCTAAAGCCCTCAGTACCACCTTTAAGAAGCTGCTTCTTCCTTTTGGCCCTTACAATACCCAAGTCATACATAATTTATGACACTTAATGAATGTCAGTGTGATTAGTAATTTACACATCTGTCTCCCCAAGTAGCATGTGAGCTTCTGGAGAGCAGAAACCAATTTAATCCATCCTTGCACCTTTAGTCTAGAACTTTTCACACAGAGACAGCTCAGTAAATATTAGCTGAATGGCTAAATAAATCCCACAGTAATATAATACATGTTAAAATTCTATCCTAAGTCAACACTTTTTTCAACAACAGTACAGTACTGATCAGAGGACCTCTTTACTTCAATTATGTTCTAACTTTCTTGAATATTGTTGTTGTTATTGTTGTTGTTGTTGTTAGGTGCCGTCAAGTCGGTATCCGACTCATAACGACCCTCTGTTCAACAGGGGAAACACTATTGTCAGTGCTTCTCTGCTGTTCATCGGGTTTTCAATGGCAGATTGATTTCTGGGAGGGGGTTGCCAGGTCCTTCTCCCAAGCCTACAGCTTCTGGTGTTTCCAGGCAGTCTCCCATCCAGGTACTAACCAGGCCTGACCCTGCTTAGCTTCTGAGATCTGACAGGATCGGATGCCACAGGGTTACAGCTGCAGGCATTCTTGCATATTAGATGCCAATATTTTACTACTGAATGAAACTTCTCATGTTTCATTATTTTTAACCATATGCTCATCTTCAAAGCATTGGTTTCAAAATCAAAACAAAACATCTAAAACTTTCATGATGTTCTTAGATCTGAGGCAGTAACTGAAACTCAAATATATATGCCACTTGCTTTACATGGCAATCCATAAAAACTAGCCATCATTTGTTAGGGAGAACATAGGGCAAAGATTAATCAAAATTTGGGTTTCTTTAAATTTAGGTATTTATTGTTTGACACAATACAGATCAAACCCAGGACCTCACTCACGGGACAGATATTTTTCAATGGATTTCAAAGGAGTAATTCAATGCCTGTACTTGACATACAATTAAACTAAACTGATCTGTGTGGTTCCTGAACTAGACAAATGCAATGCAACTTATGTACGCTGTTTCTTCACCTTCTGCATGTATCTAAGACCCAGCACAAGTATGACTTCATCCACCAAATTCTGCCCAATCACTTGGGTCCCAGTTAATATTCCCTTTTCAGAAATCCTATAACTCTCATTGCCTATCTTACTTACTAGACATTTACTCTGTACAATATCAAATAATTAATTAACATCTTATACATGTAGAAAGGCCAGCATCCAGGAGACTAAAAAAGATGAAAACCACAATCTTGCAAACAATGAATTTCTGAGACTAAAGTTGTTCATCTTAGAGAAATTTGGGGATAGAGAAGAAGTAATATGTTAATTATCTTTGACTACTCTAAGTACCTCTATATAGGGAGCAAACAGAATGGTTTTATAAGGCTTCCAAAGATACAACCAGGACCAATGGTTAAAAACGATTGGGAGACTACTTCCAACTCAGTTCATAAAAGAACATTCTGGGGCCGGGCACTGTGGCAGCTTGGGAGGTGGAAGCGGGAGAATTGCAAGTTTGAGACCAGAGGCAGTCTGTGTAACTTAGAGAGACCCTGTCTCAAAAATTTAAAAATGG
This sequence comes from Pedetes capensis, assembly GCA_007922755.1. NCBI lineage: Eukaryota > Metazoa > Chordata > Mammalia > Rodentia > Pedetidae > Pedetes > Pedetes capensis. The sequence goes on along the minus strand of VMDO01032330.1, from coordinate 7,462 downwards.
GCTGACAGTGCAGCTCAGTGGTCCAGCACTTGCAGAGCACATAGGCGCGAGGCTCTGGGTTCAACAACCAGTACCGCAAAAAAAAAAAAAAAAAAAAAAAAAAAAATTCTAATAATCAGAATTTAATTAAGACAGAATAGGCAACTTCCCTGGAAGATAATGAGGATCTTGGAAATAGTCAACAAGAGACAGTTTGGCTATTTTATGAAGGTGTAGAGAGAATGTAAGGATTGATAAGCAAAATAAACTTCAGAGACCTTTTCCATTTAGAGATTACCTGATAAAAAACAAAAACAAAAGCAAAAACAAAAAAACATGCTTTCCAACTAGAGTATAAATTCCTCAAATCCCCAGACTTCTTCCCCCTCAGTACTAGAGCTTAAACCCAGGGTCTTGCACATGCTAGGCAAGCACTCCCCCACCAAGCCGTACCCCTATCACCAAAAATAAGAGGAAAAAAACAGACTTTTATATCACTTTCCATCCTTGGTATCTAGTTCTGGATCTTCAACATAGTAGATGCTCACCAAATGATTGTTGATCAAGACAGATCATAAGATCTGTATTGGAATAAAACCGTTAATGCTTGAGAAAATTTTTGGAAAATAGTAACTACATAAACAATATGATTATAAATACAACCACTTTGAATATTTCTCACAACAAAATATCATGCAATTGTTATTACCAATAATAGTATATGAGTCAGGTGCGGTGGCTCACGCCTATAATCTCAGCAACTTGGGAGGCAGAGAAAGGAGGATTGTGAGTTCAAGGCCAGAGGCCTTTTGAGTCAAGACCCTGACTCAAAATAAGAAGTAGAAAATGGGCTGGAGGTGCAACTCAGTGGTAAAGCACTTGCAAAGAATTTGTGAGGCCCTTAGTTCAAATCCCAAGTACTGCAAAAAAAATAAATTATCATTATTAATAATCATATCATCCATAAAGCAATAAGAGATGTATTAGTATTGATATTAGTGATGTTTACAGTGATTAAGCTTTTATAAATTTTGAATAGATACACTACAATAATCATACATTGACCAATAACTTCATGCTGGTAAATCAATCAGAAATCAAATGAAACTGAGTGAGTTACAGGTCTGACTACGGAAAATGAAAATTTTGACTTATTGCCAGAAAACATACTCAGTATCAGGAAAATTTTGACAGAATTTAATAGGAATAAACTCAAAAGACCTAAGAAAAATAAGTACAACTAGTCATTCTGGAACTAATAATGAGATTTAATGAACAAATGCAATTTAAGGACCATTCACTGAAGGTGAGATGTCTAAGTATCGAGGTAGAAATCAGACACTAAACTTTGACTAAGAAAAATGTACAGTCTCAACTCATTACACCTCATTGTGTGAAAAGTACTTGTGAACTAACCTGGTATGGTAGAAAATAAATCCAAGGAAATGGGACTCCTGGGAAACAAACCACCCATACTCATGAGATGCTGAAATTCCCTTTCCAATCCTTCCTTTCTATTAAGTGTGTATTTCTAGTATAATAATATAAACAGAACAAAGGGTGTGGGAGGGAATTATTTTGTGTACCTGCAGGGCATTTTGTGTGGAAATCCTTAGGTGCAACCTAGGACTGAAATATTTGACTAAGAAATCTGTTAAAATTCATTGCAATATTTTTATTGGTAGATCTAAAACAATCTGGTTTTCTCTCCAATGACTGGGTTAACCCCCGAAACCTTCACAGGATTACCTCATGCTAGAACTAGCCTGTTGTTGGAACTGCAAGGCAGCAGAGTTGATGGGAGAATTTTAATTCTTATATAAAAATCTTTAGAAAGATGTGAGGTTATAAGCAGGAAAACGAGAAGACAGTGAAGTACAAAAGGGTAGCTACTACTCTCCATTGCTAAGAGGAGAAAAAAAATGACAACAAAAACTAAGAGTGATGCAATGGAGGCAAGTTATTCTGAAGTTGGGAAGGCTGGATTGATATTAGCATCTCACTGTTCTCTATCCATTCATGACCCAAGGGGCAATCCCTGCAGTCAAGAGAGTTGAAATGGGCCAGACATAAGCAAACTTGAGATTTCACATTGTGACATACATAAGCCATTTCACTTAATGTTTCTTTTCCTTCAATGGATTGTGTATCATCAAATTAAATGGCAATAATAAAAGTACAGTTTATTGAGTTTCTCCAGGTACCGGATGCTTTAAAAACATTTTGTTGTTTGAATTCTCACAATTTTTAGCCCTACTTTAGATAATGAAATCCAAGAGTTGAAGTAATCATAGAATTGAAGTAACCTACTCAAGATCAATTGGCTGGATTAGGTATTTTATGCCTCTGAAGACTAGGTTCTTTCTACTCCAACCTTGCTAAGTAAATATTAAGAATCTGCATTTTAGCAAGATTCCCAGGTGGTTCACATGCACATTAAATTGGAGAAACAACACATCATGCTGCTTTCCTTCTGTTTGTCTCATCAGTCTCTCTCTCTCTCTCTCTCTCTCTCACTCTCTCTCTCTCTCTCTCACATACACACACACACACACACACACACACACACACCACACACACACCAGGGAACGAGGGAGAAGTGGTACAAATCATTATCTACTAAGAAGGAAACATCAAAGCGCCTTCTCTAACAACCTATGCAAATTTTGAATTTATCTTTTAGTTGAGCTCTTTAAAATAGCATATATATCATTTATATTAGCATATATATCATATATTATTAGCATTCTGAAGTGCTTACTGAATGAAATGATTTGGGTAAAAGTGAAACACATAATATTTCATAAGCTTATAAAAGAGCACCAAAAGGGAAAGAATAGAGATATGAGTCATATGAAAACACAAACGTCTGGGCTTGCTGTGGTTCACACTTTGATAACAAGTACACTAGCAATTACAAATGATTTTCAAATGACTGTAGCTTTAGAAAACCCACCAGCTGTAATAATTACAATCTAAGCTTTCATGGAGCTATTTTCCTTGCAACTGCATAAAGGATGGCACCATGGGAATTCCTGCCATTTACATATGTTCACCATTTTGGGTTGCCAGCAAACTTTATCTCCAGGTGCTGCACACCTCTGCAATCCAAAGTGATGTTAATGAGAAAGAAAGCCAACTAAGAAGTAATCTGCATTTAGTCTCATTTTCACTCAATAAATTTTCTCTAGAATACACTCTTCACTTTCACTATCTATACATCTCAAGCCTGCCACTGTGGCGTCGGATCACGTCAGATCTCAGATAAGCAGCGTCGGGCCTGGTTAGTTCTTGGATGGGAGAACGTCTGGGAACACCAGGTGCTGTAGGCTTCAGAGATGGACCCGGCAGCCCACTCCCAAAAAACGATCAGCCACTGACAACCCTATGAATAGCAGAGAAGCACTGACAATACTGTTTCACCAGTTGTATGCTGGGTCGCTCTTAGTCGGACACCAACTTGACGGCACCTAACAACAACAACATACATTTCATTGTGTAGGTAACATTTAAATAAAATAGATTAGCCCTAATTGAAAATTCTATTTTCATTTCATACTTGTACATGCTGGAATCTGTTGAATACAATACGTGATAAAGGAACTTAACATATTTAACGTGAATGATTCTCTCTCCTAAGTCCAATGCCTTACCTGACTGCTTTTCCAAAATTTTTGTGCATAGACATCACCTAGGAATCGTGTAAAAATGAAGATTCTGATTCTGGAGGTCTTGGATGCATTTTGCACAACTCAGATGATATTAATTCTGCTTTTCTAAGACCACACTACATTAGCAAAGGCACTGCACTTATTTTGGCAATAGTGAAATATAATGTTTTCAGTCCCCTTTTTCATCAAACAAAACTGAGTCATCTTTTAAATTATAAAAGTAATACTTAGCCATACATTATTAGTGGTAACTTAGAGAACCATAAAGGTAGAAAGACTAAATAATCATAATCTCACCACCCACACATAACTATTATTAACATCTAACCATATTTCCTTCCAGTCTATTTTTAATGGACATACATCTAGTTTTACAACATGCAGACCTTACCATTCATTCCCTTTTGATTTAATACTCATATTTAGACCACCTCAAACTGCTGTAGTTTTCTATCAACTTTCAAAAAATGTATTTCCTCACAGACATATCACTCAAAATTATGAGTACATTACTAGCTATCAGCCACATAATTCAACAAAGCAAACTTGCACCTGTTTATCTATGTGCTAATGCAGAACAGCAAGAATTCTATAAAACCTTGACAGTGGTGTGGCAAACCTATCATGACATCACAGCTACATATGCAGGGGGAACGTGGCAAAGACTTCTCTCCCAAAATACATTTCATTTCTTCAGAGTGTTGAATTTCTTTCTAAGCCTGATCTCCAGAGACACCTCTGGTGCCCTCTTACAGACAATTTTATCACATTCAGTGGGGTCAGATTATTTAGAGAAACATAAGTTTTGTTCTGTTTTTACTTTTCTTTCTCTGCAAAGCTTGCTTGCCCTTCTTGACCTTTCCTTGGCAAGCTGTAGACCACAGCTGTTTCAACTGATGGGGCAAGAGTTTGATACTCAGTTCTGCCCAGGTGTTCTTTTTCATTAACACAGCATCAATTCAGGCTGTCAGACAGGCTGTTATGCCCGTGACAACTAAACAGTTGGTAGACAACAAGTACAGGTGGGCCTCCAGTCACTTGCATATAATTTGAAAGGGCTACACTTGTCATTCATCTAGAGCGGTAAAGTGGTGGAACAGAAATGAGTTATGTGCAATATTCTATGCTATTTAACACTGCAGCCTGAATTAGAAAAATGAGGATGTGCCCTTTAAAATTCAAATAAAATTACTCTGAGCAAATGTAAATGTGACAATAAATGTGTTCCTAGAAAAGTACTGACAGGATACAAGATTTTTTCTTGTGATTCTTAGCCAAAGTAATTAACAAGCTTTGTAAAAGTGAGTAAAGTCCTTTAGTGTCAGCAACAGGACAAACCCATTTGGTAAGCTAATAATGTGACAATAGCCATTTCTAGATATATTGCATGAATGTTAATCCAGCTGCAGCCATTCTTCAACTCTGGTGTGCATCAGAATAACCAAGAGGGTTTGCCAAAACACAGGGTGCCAGTTCTCATCCCTAAAATTTCTGATTCCATTGGTCTGGAGTAGCACCTGAGTATATGAATTTCTAAGTTATCTTAGCTTTCTGTACCTGTGACAAAATATCTGAAATAAACAACTTCAAAGGAGGAAAAAGTTGATTTTGGCTCACAGTTTCAGAGGTTTCAATCCATGGTTTATTGGCTCCATGGTTTTTGTGTCCATGGCAAGGAGGAATATCATGGCACAGGATGCAACAACACGATGGCCAGGAAGCAAAAAGAGAGTGGAGGGGGATGGGGTCCCAATATACCCTTCCTGGGCACACCTTCAAAGTTCTACTTCCAGCCTCAATTCTTAAAGTTTCCATCACCTCTCAAGAGTGCCATCAGCTGGGATCCAAGCTTTCACCATATCGGCTTTTGGAGGACATTTAAAATCCAAACCTTTTCAATCCCCAGCACCACACACACACACAAAAAAAATCCAGACTATAACACCAGGGGATATAATGCTGCTGGTGTGACACTGAGAACAATGCTTAGAGTGGTGCAATAATTCCCACTGCTTTAGAGAAGTGCTTCCCAAACCTCATTTGGCATAAGAATCACTTGGAAGGGAGAGGTTTAATTAAATGTAGATTCTAGGGCCTCAACCTTTAGTACTTCACTGTATGATTCTGCTTCAGATTACCTAGTCAACCACATATCTGATAAATACTGTGTCTAAAGGAATTGGTTCCCATACATGGAAGAGCATCAGAATCACCTAAACCAAAGCTGCCCAAATTTTAAAGTGGATACTAATCACCTGGGGATTCCCTTAAAAAAACAGATTCTGATTCAGTACTTCAGGAGGGAGGCCTAAGAGTCTGTATTTCCAATAAGCTCTACATAATGCTGGAAAGACTACTACAGCAGTATATACACAGGGAACTGCCAGAAAATCAAGCCAGATTCAGAAGAGGGCATGGAACCAGAAACATTATTGTTGATGTCAGATGTATGTTAGCTGAAAGCAGAGAATACCAGAAAGATGTCTGTCTATGTTTTATTCACTATGAAAAGGCATTTGACTGTGTGGATCACAATAAATTATGGATAACATTGCAAAGGATAGGAGTACCAGAACACTTAATTGTAGTCATGAGGAACCCGTATATGAACCAGGAGAAAGTCATTCAAAAATAACAAGGAAACCCTACCTGTTTTAAAGTCAGGAAAGGTGTGTGTCAGGGTTGTATCCTTTCACCATTACCTCTTCAATCTCTATGGTGAGCAAATCATCTGAGAATCTGGACTTTATGAAGAGAACATAGCATCAGGACTGGAAGAAGATTCATTAACAACCTTCATTATGCAGATGACACAACTTTGCTTGCTGAAACTGAGCAGGATTTGAAACATTTATTGATGAAGATCAAAGAATGCAACCTTCAGTATGAAATGAGCCTCAACACCAAGAAAACAAAAATCCTTACAACTGGGTCAGTAAGCAACTTCATGATAAATGGAGAAAAGATTGGGGTTATCCATGATTTTACTTTATTTGGTTCTACCATTAACACCCACAGAAGCAGCAGCCAAGAAGTCAAAAGATGCATTATATTGGGAAAAGCTGTTGCAAAATCCCTCTTTAAACTGAAAAGATGTCACATTGAAGACAAAGGTGTGCCTGACTCATGGTATGGTATTTTCAGTTTCATCATATGACTGTGAAACCTGGACATTGAATATGGGATACAGGAGAAGAATTGATGCTTTTGAATTATGGTGCTATAGATGAATGTTGAATATACCATGGGCTGCCAAAAGAACCAACAGATCTGTCCTATCACAAAGGCAACCAGAATGTTTCTTGGAAGCAAGGATGGCTAGACTGTGTCTGAGGTATTTTGGACATGTCAGGAGGGACCAATCCCTGGAGTAGAACATCATGTTTGTGAGAGTGGTGGGTAAATGCACCAAAGGAAGACTCATATCTATATGGATTGACATAGTGTCTGCAACAATGGGCTTAAACATAAAAAAGATCAGGTGTTTGACACAATATCAGGGAGTGTTTCATTCTGTTGTACATAAGGTTTCTATGAGTCAGATCCAACTCGAGGGCACCTAAGAATAACAACAACAGAAGTGCATACCTCTTATTTCACTCCTACTATATTGTTGTTGTTGTTGTTGTTAGGTGCCGTCGAGTGGAGTCCGACTCATAGCGACCCTATGTACAGCAGATCGAAACACTTGCCGATTCTGTGCCAGGCAAACCATCTTATTTATGTTTAAGCCCATTGTTGCAGACACTGTGTTAATCCATCTGGTGGAGGGTTTTCCTCTTTTCCGTTGACCTGCCACTCTTCCAAACATG
>VMDO01032329.1:0-19102 GCA_007922755.1 Pedetes capensis | reverse complement strand
AGCCAATAATTAGATAGTTTAATTATTCCAAAAGTTAGGACAAGAAGAAAGGTACAAAGAATATGAGACAAATAGCAATATAACCCTAAACATATTAATAATTTTATTAAATATGAATGCTCTAAATACTCCAACTGAAGGACAGAGATTGCTAGACTGCCAGGGAAAAAAAACATCATTTGTGATGATCTGAAGAAATCTACTTTAAATCCTAAACATATAGGTTAAAAGTAAAAAATATACCAAAAAGGATATGAGGCAATTTGGTATGTTTTCACGATTTTTAAAGTTTCATTTCCCATTCTTTAGGCCTGCTCTGTTTTTCAGTCATTTCCTTTGTAAGAGTAGTAAAAGACTCAAAATATTACTTAGGCCCTCTGTCTAGTTATTAACTGACCCTTATTCAAAATCCTAACTTGCTTGCTGTATGTTGTTAACCACCTGAGCAAGTACTGACTTTTCTTCTAGGGAAATGAGGAAAGAAATATTTATATAGGTGTGTTTTGTCTTTACATTTAAAGAAATTGTTTTTGAACGATAAAATGACATGTTCATTACAGAAAAACTTGGATATCCTTATAAGCATAAAGAAGAAATTTAAATTCTCTAATTTCATGCTCTCCAAAAAGAACTAGTTATCTTATTTCAAACATTTCTTTAATACCAAAATTGAGCACAAATGGTTTATAAAAATTGGATCAGACTCTATTTTTCCACTTTGAAATATATTGTGGATATCTTTTCATGTCAATACAGCTTCTACAAAAATCCAATGACCATATTCTATCCTAAAGTGTGATAAAACTTATCACAATAATAAATATAGCCAATAGGTGTTAAACATAGACTATATACCAAGAACTATGCTAATTATGTCTCATTATTCATTCAGTCACTCTTCATTGTGCATATATATCTGAATAACATTAGTTGTCATATTCTTTTTTATTGCCAATAGGCCAAGTTCTCATTTTTAACGTAAATGTTAAATTTTTCTTTGGCATTGGCTTGGCATTTATCCTACTCCTCCTACGCATGCTGTATTTTTCTATTCCTTTCCCAGACTCACTCAATACAATATTCCACCTGTTGAATATCTCCATGGCAGAATGCAATCGCAATAAAAATACTTTCATGTCGATCCACATTTGGCAGCACTCTGGTGAATATTTTGAGTCCTTTAGCACTGCATTGTTGTTGTTTGTTGTTAGGTACCATTGAGTCATGTCTGATTCATAATGACCCCCTTAGGGTTTTCCATGGTTGATTATTTTGGGATTGTTTTGGGAATGGTTGCCAGGTCCTTCTCCCATTTTTGAGGTGCTGAGGATTGAACCCAGGGCCAGGGTTCTTTTCATTAATTTGTGTCCAAGTTTTTGCTATTTTGAGCAATGCTGTAATGAACATCCTTGTAGGTTTATTATCAAACTGTATTACGATCATGCCATTATTTGTGATGCTTACAGCCATACCACTGTGATGTCTGATCCCATCAGATCTCAGAAGGTAAGCAGGGCTGGGCCTGGTTAGCATTTGGGTGGGAAATTGCCTGGGAACACCAGGTGCTGTAGGCTTGGGAGAAGGACCTGGCAGCCCACTCCCAAAAAACAATCAATTATTAAAAACCCTATGAATACCAGAGAAGTACAACAATACTGTTTGACCTGCTGTAAGTGGGGTTGCTATGAGTCGGACATCAACTCAATGCCACCTAACAACAACAATAACAACATGATTTGTGATATCAGATATTCTCAGTTGCTCTATGAACCAAGATACTTACTTGGTGTTGAGTATGAGAATAAGTCTGATACAGTGGTGTGTAGGAATGAGCTTCTGTAACTTGTAACAGTTGATTGTGTGCATCTCTTTACAACTGGACAGTCAGTTAAATCTCATGCAAACCCACCATGGAGGGAGTATACATATCACAGAAATCAGTAAACACTTGAAATCAGGGAATCCCCCCACCATGCCCTTTGCTAAACATTCACCAGGACAAATTTGTTCCCGTCAATGAGTTAAAACAGGTATCTTTATGCAGCACCACAGAGTGACTCAATTGGCATAATGCCTGATCAATACAGAGTTGTCTACCAGCCAAGCAGTCTGCAACATAGCAGTGCTGAATATAGAGTGTGGCCCAAGGTCACACAGCTAGTAAATGGAGGAATTGGAATTCTAACCCCAGGTGTTCCTTGTCTCTGAGCCCCATGCCATGGACCTCTTGCTGGTTCTCCATCTTGCTGGTTCAGGAAAGGCCAGGCTCTGCAGACAGACTGCCTAGTTTTATCACTTGAGAAACTATGGTATGTAACTATAGGCAAGTTATTACCATCTCTATCCTTAACTTTCCTCCTCTGCTAAAAAGGAATGGGACACTCATTCATTGTGATACAGTGAGAGTTAAGAGAAGAAATGAATCCAAGAAACATAGTACTCAGTAAATCAACTGGTTAATATTTTGTGAAAGCACATGATGTAATAAACTAGTATCCTTTATCTAGCTTGTATTTCTCTTTATCCTACCATTCTCTTTTGAGGTTGGGAATGTTCAACACTTTGCTTTTTAAAAAAGCTTTAACATTTAAATGAACGCAAATATTGCTTTTTGTTCAAAAAAGAAGTCATCACATATTTCAGTGTAAAAGCTATAGTTTTATTATGCAACAATTATCAGTTCATTTAGTTGACCAAGTCCCTTTAAAAGTGCTAAATGAATTCATAGGAGTTTGTGGATATCTGGAGAAGCGAGCTCCTTTTGAAAAATTACCACACCATGACCTGAACACCTTAATTTTGACAATTGTTAGGAATCCAGTTGCTGCCACCTGAACAAACATAATCCCCTTAGATTTCTCTTTATGAGGAAGTCTGTGCTTTGGACATCATGTTCTTATCATTTGAAGGAACATACCTTGATAAATGGAGACGTGAACTTCCAGTAGAGAATCTACGTGGACCACATGTATTTAAAATGAATTCAATATTCTCCTAAAGTTCCTCTGTCAATTGGTAGTGAAAAAATTGGGGGGAAATGACATGTATAAAACAAACAGCAACAGGCTGGATAGAACACTGCCTAGCATACAGCACGCCCTAATACATATGAAGGGGCTGGGATTTAGCTCAGTTGGTAGAGCACTGCTCTACTGCATTCTCTGAGTTCAATTCTTAGCACCGCAAAATGGGAGAAGGACATGGCCACCCACTCCCAAGGCAATCCCGAAACAGCCATTGAAAACCCTATGAGGGTTGCTATGAGTCTGACTCGACTCGATGGCACCTAACAACAACAACAACAATACATATGAATGGAATAAATAATGAATGAGTCATTTTGGAGTGAGCACATACATATACCTACATACAAACAGCATAGGACACACACACACACACACACACACACACACACACGCAAACAACTGACGCAATTCAGAAAATGTAATCTAAAATACAAGTTGTAATGTAGATCCTCCTTTCATTTTGCCTGAAGAGGTTTTACTGAGTGCCTGGTACTTCACTTTTCTTAAGGTTACCTGGTAGCCCTGAGCTAAATGCCAAGTACAGGGGCTACTAGGACAACAGGACCTTCACGGGGAGGCAGAACTGGCCATCAGCAGGGTGCCTTCATGGCAACCCAACCAGCGCGCAGGGCTGTGAACATATTACTCAGTTGATACCCAGACTGATGAGAAAGTTAGAAAACAGATCAAACATCTAAAGTCTATTTTTATGACTTTGTTTCCTCGAGTTCAGATTTCAATGACATTTCCTCTGATACTTTGGTGAAACCTTAAGACAGTTTCCAGTTTCTGTAGTTCCCACCACTGAAGCCAGTTTCTCTCAGTGGGAATCCACCTTGCCTCTCAGCTCTGCCCGGGTTTGAAAACAGCAGCCACCTGCAGGGCCCAGCTAGCCCTATAGGCAAGGGTGAGGGCCAATTGGAAAGAGGCTTTCTCTCTCCCAAAGCTTCCCTAGAGCACACTGGTGGCCCTATCTTCTACCAGGATGAAACAATGACCCAAGAACTGGGGGAAGTCATTAAGGTGAAATCCCTTGAGTACCACCAGCAGCCAGTCTGACTGTTCCTGTCTGACAGAATCTTCCAGTAGCTGGGACACTTAGGCTGTCTGACTCTTCTCTTTCCCTTCTCACTGTTCAGCTCAGGCCTGATGAGCTAAGGAAGGATGGAAGCTGGACAGAGTTTCCAGCTAATCCAGTTGGGCCAGAGAGGAAAGAGACTGATGGGTTGAGAGATGTTTGTATTCTTGCCCTGTCTCTGCCATTGCAGGTCGGGTAAAGCAGTTGCCTCACGTAACCTGTCTAGGCCTCAATGCATTCAGCTAGTCAAAAATATCATGAACTACATCATTTTGAAGGCTTTCCAAGCATGGCATTTGAACATTAAAAAAAATTCTCCAACTTACAGAGTGTTTACTATGTACAGACTTCATACACATGATAGTAGTGCATTCAGTTTTCACAACAGCCTGATCTACTGAGATTATCCCCATTTTACACTGGAGAAAATAGGAGCTCAGAGAATGTGTTCAAGTTTGTGAACAGGTAGTCCAACACCTCGGTGTTTCTACTGCTTTTGACAATATCTTAAAGAACTGTCAGGACAGTCTCTGGAGAGCCTCTGAACACACCTCTAAATGTCCCTGTTAGAATTTCCTGTCCTCTCATCCATTGGTCTGTAGTCATACCACCCTGGAGATTGATCCTGTTAGATCTCAGAACCTAAGCAGGATTAGACCTGGTTAGTCCTTGAATGGGAGACCACCTAGGAATAGTGGGTGCTATAGGATAAGGGGGGCTGGGATTTAGCTCAGTTGGCAGAGCGCCACTGTGCAGTCTCTGAGGTCCCAAGTTCGATTCCCAGCACTGCAAAAATGGGAGAAGGACATGGCAACCCACTCCCAAGGCAATCCCGAAACAATCTGCCATTGAAAACCCCATGAGGGTCGCTATGAGTCGGATACGACTCGACGGCACCTAACAACAACAACAAACAACAGGATAAGGAGAAGGACCTGGCAGCCCACTTCCAAAACAATCAGCCATTGAAAACCTATGAGAAACACTGACATAGTGCTGGACATGGCACAGGGTTGGGTAGTGTTTCTCTCTGTGGTACCTAGGGTCGCTATGAGTCAGACCCAATTCTAGGCCACCTAACAACAACATCCACTGGCATTCAGAACCTGGTTCCATAAGGGGTGATGGCAGATGTCCAGGCAACATAAAGAAGGTGCAGGATTTTATCTGGTCATTCATTGTGAAGGCAAGGTTCTATGGAGCCTGGATGTCTGTGACTCACCCATCAGCTCTGGAATCTTTCAAAACGTACTACTCTCCTGACAGGAATGGGCAATGGCGTCACAGGAAATGGAAATCTCTGCACATTTGCCAAACTCTCCAACCCAAATGGAGCCCAACTGCTTATGTTGAGGATGGGCAATAATTTTGTTCTTCTGGCTCCTGTGTCAAAGATGTCTCTCTTTCCATTCCTGTAGGCTTAATGATGAATGAAAGTGAGCCAAATGTGCGTTTAGCAAGGAAGGGCTGCTAGAGCTAGATCTCTGATCTAACAGCCTTAGGATTCTCTCTGACATGGTTCAGCCTGAGACAGTCCATTTAAACGAAAGGCAGCTAAAAGATATACGATTTAAAAAACCTTCCATTGCTGCTAAGGCAGAGGTTTTAGGAGGTAGAGTGGTGAAGGAGGGAGAATATGTGCTCCTGATTCTCCCACTTGATAACTGTGTGACCTTGGGCAAGTTAGTTAGTTTCTCTGAGCTCTCATTTCTTCAGTTATTAAACTAGGATAATACTATTTACACAATTAATTAATTTAGTCTTCACAATATCATGAGGACTTCGTATGGTTGCCATCCCCAAATTCTGGAAAAGCCTAGAATTTTATAGTCAAAAGAGACTTACAAAATTGAGTTCAGACATCTGATACTATAAATTAGAAAGGTGAAAGCCAGGGAATTCAAAGTCATATAATTAATTAGTGACATTCTAGGCCATTCTTTTTGTGGCTTCCTTGACAATTTGGAAATCTTGCCGTTTAAACATGCACTTATTCACTTATCAACCAACAGATACAATTTATGCAGTATATTAAGAATGGTAGCCAGGCGTATTGGCGCACACCCATAATCCCAGCAATTTAAGAGGCAGAGACAGGAGGATTGCAAGTTTGAGACCAGAGGAAGTCTGCATAATTTAGTGAGACCCTGTCTCAAAAAGTAAAATAATGGGCTGGGGGTGCAGCTTGGTGGTCCAGCACTTGCAAAGCATGCAAGTGTGAGGCCCTGGGTTCAACCCCCAGTACCAGAAAAGAAAATAAATAAGAATGGTAAAGGAAAGAAAAAAAGAAGGAAGAAAGAAAAAAAAAGGAAAAAAGAAGGAAGGAAAGAAGGAAGGGAGGGAAGAGAGAGAGGGAGAAGGAAGGAAGGAAATAAAAAAAGGAAGGAAGGGGGGGAGGGAGAGACTCAGGCATTATCAACCACAGGCATTTAGGACCCTGCCGTGTGAAGCGTTCTGAGTTTTCAGTTCTGGGGATGATAAATTGCGTGTAAGAAAGATGTGGGACACGCCATCAAAGGAAATTACTGTTCAGTCGCCAAAACAACATTAATTCACATGGAGCAAATAGGTAAGCAGGCAACATGGCTCCTACGCGTGCAAATAGCATGGTTCAGATGTGGAAGTGGGAGAAGAAAATAAGCAGTGACTGGCGGAGTCATTAAAGGCTTCCTGGAGTTGTAGGGCTTGAAGGAGGCTCCTGCTAGGAGCCTCTCAGTGGAATGAAGCCACTGTCTGACACTTCTGAGCTGGGTGTGGCTCTCTACCCGAAGCTTTGGCTGCTCATCTGGAAAATGGAGACAAATTAGCTCCTATATTGCAAATTATTCTGAAGGTGACACAAGAGCAGAAAAGTGATGCACTTGGCACAGTACCTGGCACAGGCGGATACGAGCATTTATTGAATACCCAACTACACATTGAGTTTTATGCTCAAAAATTATGGTGAGGCAGTCATGACTACTCTCTCCACTTAATAGAGAAGAACCTGAGGCAAGTGTCCTGGCTGTCACACAGACAGAACACGGCCGAGCGGGGATCTGACATCAGGTGTCTGTAATTCCAATTCCTTAGCCACTACGGCCATATAAACAGCCATGGAGCATAGCGGCTATCCCATATAGTTCTTTGATCAGATTTTAAAATTGATTCCTTCACCAACTAACATCTACTGAGCACCTGTTACAGACAAAACACCGTTCTCGGTGCTGGGAGAGAAGCAAAACCACAGGAAATGTAGCCCTGACTTGAAGAGGTAGGGAGGCTCAAAGATCTCCTTGTACGGTGGCAAGTGACCACTGAGCCCCTCCTCCATACACCTTCCCCTGCCTACCACCTGCTGCCACTGCCACCCTGCACCTGCGTAACAGAGCATCCTCAAGACCGAGGCTAAAACTAACAGACATTGACCTCCCTCAAGAGATAATAAAGAAACCCACCATACTTTAAATCCTTGGGAAACGTCAGCTCTGCAGAACGTCATGGCTTCTATTTAGGATTCTTATATACTCCCTCTTCAGCTGGACCCATTGCAATCCTTTTATGCTGCTGTATGTATCTTATCTCTGGAGCCATACCTCTGTGGCATCCGATCCCATCAGATCTTGGAAGCCAAGCTGGGTCAGGCCTGGTTAGTACTTGGATGTACTTGGCTGGGAGACCGTCTGGGAACACCAGGTATTGTAGGTTTGGAAGACGGACCTGGCAACCCATTCCCCCCCCAAAACAATCGGCCACTGAAAACTCTATGAGTAGCAGAGAAGCACTAAGAATACTGCTTCCCCTGTTGTACATAGGGTTGCTATGAGTCAGACACCAACTCAATGGCACCTAAAAACAACAATATATCTTACAGTCTGTGGAACTAAGTCTGGAATGAGCAATGTATCCCAGGAGCTTCTCTGAATGTTCCATTGCTTTCTTGCTGATGCCTGGTTCTCCCCTCTGGACAATTCTATGAGAAGTATTTTCTTTTATATCCCGTACACTGCAGGGTCCAGAGATAGGGTTATCATCCTTGCTCATTATCAATGCCTCCAATTACCACTCCACCACTCTCCCTATTCGTTTTTGGCCTAACTCATAGAAATGTATTGTTTCCCAGTTCTTTTAAAAATTAACAGAAATATATATTTGTGGTCTATAATATGATGTTTTAAGATATG
This sequence comes from Pedetes capensis, assembly GCA_007922755.1. Classification (NCBI taxonomy): domain Eukaryota; kingdom Metazoa; phylum Chordata; class Mammalia; order Rodentia; family Pedetidae; genus Pedetes; species Pedetes capensis. The sequence goes on along the minus strand of VMDO01032329.1, from coordinate 10,835 downwards.
TATATATTATGAAATGGAGCAAGAATGGCCAGACTGCATCTTACATATTTTGGACATGTAGTCAGGAGAGGTCAATCCCTAGAGAAAGACATCATGTTTGGGAGAGTGGCAGGTCAACGCAAAAGAAGAAAACCCTCCGCCAGATGAATTGACACCGTGTCTGCAACAATGGGCTTAAACATAAATAAGATCGTGTGTCTGGCACAGAGTCGGGAAGTGTTTCGATCTACTGTACATAGGGTAGCTATGAGTCGGACTCAACTCGATGGCACCTAACAACAACAACAACAACAAAGCTAAATAACACATATTATCTCACATATTTATCACTTTTTTTGTGGTGAGAATACCAAAAAATCTACTCTTAGCTATTTTAAAGCATACAATATAATATTATTAATGTAGTCACCATGTAGTACAATGTATCTCTTCAATTTATTCCTTCCATCTAACTGAAATTTCGCATCCTTTGTTTAACATTGCCCATTCCTTCTCCAACATCCAGACCTGGTAACAACTATTTTACTCTCCACTTCTATGAGTTCAACTTTTTCAGATTCCACATATAGATAAGATCATGTGTGTACAATTGTTCATCTTGATTGCCCATTTGATTGGATTAAGAAATGTGGGAGGGATTAGTAAAGCGCACCTCTTAGGACATGAGAGATCATGAGGGCTCTGACCTAGTGAATGAATTAATCCCTTGATGGATTTCTAATATGCTAACATTATTAGGAGGTGGTGAAAAGTAGGAGGTGGGGCCCTGGAGGGAATAGATCGCTGGGGGTGTGGCCTTGGGGCTTTATCTTACCCTGGCTCTTTCCTTTCTTCCATTTCTCTGCTTCCTGGATGCCATAAAGTGAACTGCTCCTCTGCTCTGCCACATCCTCCTTGCCATGATGGACTGATACCTCCGAAACCATGAGCCCAAATAAACCTCTCCTCCCTTAAGTTGTCACAACGACTTCCTGATTGAGTCCCAGGTCTTTCAGGTTTCTCTTCACTGCACCTCTGTAATCATTTTGAGATATTGGTGAGCTCAGTATCTAATCTATGGTTCTCCATCTAACCTCACAAATGTATTCCCATGGTCAAATCCTAGACTTTGTAACTACCAATAATTATACTGTCTAAGAAAGCTCGGGTGCTGGGATTTAGGTCAGTTGGTAGAGCGCTGCGCTGCAGTCTCTGAGGTCCCGAGTTCAACTCCCAGCACCGCAAAAATGGGAAAAGGACCTGGCAATCCACTCCCAAGGCAATCCCAAAACAGCCATTGAAAACCCTATAAGGGTCGCTATGATTTGGATACCGACTCGATGGCACCTAACAACAACAACAACAACAAGAAAGCTCAATTTCAAGCATCCTTCCCTCATATCACCTCCTCTGGTCCTGCTAGCTCAATTTCTCTCGTGTCCCCATTATTTACTTCCCTGAGCCTCTAACTAAGTACTTTCTCTTTGTCCATTATGTCCACCATGCCCTTACCCAACTTTGAAGCCATGATCCATCATTCACATATAATATCTTCATCTACCCTTCACCCCTCTCTCCTGCTATTAGCTCACCTGAAAATTCTCATCTCTGGTTAAATTAATCTTCTTCACCTCATATCTGCCCCTAAGGACCTGAACAGAGCTAGAGAAAAAGCAGGCTGATGGCACTTTAAATGTATGCCCACAGATATTACATGTTTCCTTAGTCAACTCACTCGTCCTCTCCCCTAAATAACTATTTTATTCCTTTTCCAGTTTCCTTACACCTCCATTATGCTACCCCATCCTTAGGGTTAGCTGATGACCTTACCAATTATAGCAGTGAGAAGAATATTCAATCAATGAGCACTTCCTCTGTCTTCCTGCTCTTAAAGACACTCCGCTTAGTCCCAGATCCCATGCCTACTTGATAAATCAAAGGTACTGTTTCTGCAATTGTCTCTTGTCTCCTAAATATTAAAAATTTCACTATATCTTGGGCTTTCACAGGTAAACAAATGTTTCATATTTGTCCCCTTAAAACGAAATCCTTTTCAGTCCAAATTCCATCTCGTTGCAGAAGTTATTTGTCGCAAAACTCTGAAAGCACGATTCACAATCACCATCTCCTCTGCATGAGCTCCCTTTCTATCTTGAATCCAGTAAGAGGAGGCCTTTGTCCCTAAGACCCCTATGAACTCCTCTTGTCAAGGCCTGGGTGTTGCTCAAATTTGGTGATTAAACTTCAGTGATCTCATTATTTTCTGGACATATTCTTATGGATTTTTTTGTTGTTGTTCTGGAAATTTTCTGGTCAGGTATAGTGGTGCATGCCTGTGACTCCAGCAACTCAGGAGGTGGAAGTAGGAGGATCACAAGTTTGAGGCCTGAAGTACCCTATGTGACTTAGCAAGACCCTGTCTCAAGATAAAAAATTTTTTTAAAAAGGGGCTAGTGGGTGCAGCTCAGTGGTAAAGCTTGGAAAGTATGTGTAAGGCCCTGGGTTCAGCACCCCAGTACCACAAAAAAACAAAGAGAAATATTCCGGGATGTCCTCCTACTTAAAGGGTTATGGTTTAGCTCAGTTGGTAGAGTGCTGCTCTATACTTTCTGAAGACCCAGGTTTGATCTCCAGCATGGTAAAAATAGGAGAAGGATGTGGCAGCCCACTCTCAAAACAATCAACCATTGAAGAATCCTATGAGTCGGATCTGACTTGACGATACCTAACGCAATACCCTCCTACCTTACTAGCTACTCATCACTCTTATTTAGCTCACTTATCTTTCTCTTCTTGGCTTTTAAATATTCTTGCATCCTGGGCTGACACGGTAGGCTGTGTCCCTCTCTGCCCTATCCCTAGGTACTCTAGTCTACTTACTGAGTTTTTCAGTACCATCATTTAAATATACCTATGACTCCCAGTGGGGCTGGGGTTTAGCTCAGTTGGTAGAGTGCTGCACTCTCAGAGGGCCTGGGTTCAATCTCCAGCCCCACGAAAATGGGAGAAGGATGTGGCAATCCACTCCTGAAGCAATCCTGAAACAATCAGCTGTCAAAAACCCTATCATGGTCACTATGAGTCAGAGCTGACTCCACAGAACCTAACAATAACAACATGACTCCCAATGTTGTAAATTCAGGATTCACAGGTCCTATGTTCAAGCTTATGTAGCAGCGTACCTAACGTCTTTGACTGCTTGTCTAACAGCAATTATAAACTTAACATATGAAAACTAATCTCTTCCTCAGCTCTCACAGACTCTAACCTCCGCCTCCCTTGTTGTTAGGTTCCATCTCACAGCTACCCTATGTAAAACAGATGAAGTACTACCCTGCACTGGGCCATGCCCAACACTACCGTAAGTGCTTCTCTGCTATTCATAGGGTTTTCTATAGTGGATTGTTTTGGGAGTGGGCTCCCAAGCTTACAGCACCTACTCTTCCCAGGCAGTCTCCCATCCAAGTGCTAACCAGGCTGACCTTGCTTAGCTTCCGGGTCCGAAGGAACTGGATGCCAGGGTGATATGGTTGTAGATTCCTTCTCCCTTAGTCTTCTCTAACTCAGTCAGTAGCACCACAGTCATTCAGTTGGCTCAGGACAAAAGTCTCAGGAACATTCTTAATACCTTTCTCATGTTTTACATCCTGACCTCAACACACAAACCCAGCTCATAAGCAGGTTTTATAGGTTATTTTTTTAAATTACTTTAATGAAGACTCTGCTTCTAGTAATACAGTATCTAGAGTTCTACACTAAGCCTAATATTAAAATCAATTAAAATGCTGTTTCAAACATTAAAAAAATTCTTTTTTGAGGGCATTGAAACTAAGGCCCACATCTAAAAACAGGTGGGACTCCAGACAGATAATCATACTACTAAGAAGCTTATGTTCTGGAATTATTAAAAAAAAAAGAAAGAAAGAAAAAAGAAACATTTTGACCTTCAGTTTTTGTAGCCTATGCCTCTATATGAAGAGATTCATAGCAAGACAATAATAATACAATAATAAAAGTACATATTCAATTAAATGGGTAAATAACAAATTCAAAACTGCTGAAGAATAGCTAACTGAAATTTATGTTAGAAAACATAATTGAGAATGTAGCACAGAGAAACAAATATAAAGTATGAAAATAAGCACAAGAAAAACAGAAGTGTGAGAATGTCTGGCACACAACTAAATGAATTCTAGAAATAAAGGAGATTGGAAATTGGAAAGAGACATTATAGAAGGAGTGCTAGAGAAATTTCCAGGGATGATAAAAGCCACCAATCTATCCCAGCCATAATTAATCAATCCCAGCCATAATAATAATAATAGCAACAATAACAACAACAACAACAGTCCACACTTCAACAGGCCAATCTGAAATGCAAACAAAACAAAGCAAAACCAAAAAACCCATAAGTGAACAAACACAAAACAATTACAAAGGGATTTTTAACAGCATCTAGAAAAAAATGACTATGCTTAAAAAGCTAGTGTGGCATTAATAGCTGAGTTTTCAACAATAGTAACGAAAACAAGAAAATTGTGGAATAATGTATTCAGTGTGTTGTCAAAAAATAATTTTTGATCTGTAGTTTCATACTTGGACTGGGATTTAGCTCAGCTGGTAGAGTGCTGTGCTGCAGTCTCTGAGGTCCCGAGTTCAATTCCCAGCACCGCAAAAACGGGAGAAGGACCTGGCAATCCACTCCCAAGGCAATCCCAAAACAGTCAGCCATTGAAAACCCCATGAGGATTGCTATGAGTCAGATACCAACTCGATGGCACCTAACAACAACAACAACAGTTTCATACTCGATGAAGATGTATTTCAAAAATTAGGACAAAATGAAGACTTACCTAGGGTTTTTCATATGCTAGGCAAGTGTTGTACCACTGAGCCACACCCTTAGCCCAATTTTTTAGAAAATTAAAAACTGAGATTTTTTTTTACCATCAGCAGACCAAAGGAAATACTAAAGGATATACTTCATCTATGATTCCAGATGGAGCTCTGTGCTTTAAGAAGGCATGAAAGATAAATGGTGCCTATGCATGCAAGTTTAAACATGTTTACTTTTTATTCTAGTAGGGAGTGAGGCAACATTTCTTAGGGAGCCTTGAACGTAGGTGTGGGGATGTGACTGCCTTTGGTCATCAGTGTCCAAGCAAAGTAACATGGGCTACTTCTGGAATAACGTCGTAAACAAGAGGGTGTACCTTCTCCCATATGCCTCCTCCATTTGCTGGCTTAATGGAGAATGTTCCAGGAACTAAAAGGAGAGTGGCGCCATAGGATGGAAGGAGCCTGGGTCTCTCAATGGCCACGTGGAAGGCTGCTCAACCACAAATATCTGTCACTGAACTGGAACATGAGTAAGGAATAAACTTGTGGTAAATTCACCAAGATTCCAGGATTTGCTTCTTCCAACTCCAACATAATTTGACTAAAACATTTACTGGAGGGTTAAAGAAATGAGCCTCAATTAGAACACAGCACACCACCAGCATAAACACTGGGAGGTAGAGTGTGGGTAGATACGGACTTCAACTCTTCTTCTAGGTTCCTTCTCTTGTCTAGAGAGGAGATAAAGGCATAGACTTTAGCCTTCATTACATTACAAAAGCATAAGGCCAATCTCCCAGGTGACCACTAAAATCAGAAACACAGAACACAAATTCTAAAATAGTCTTGGGGAGAAATTGAATAAGACAAAAAATAATAATGGTAAAAAGGTAATACAGTAAAGTTAATTAGAAAGCATAAAAATAAGGTGGAAAGAATAAATATATTTGCAACTGGAGTACATATAACTAGATAAAATTTGTCAAATAAAAGAAAAACCTAAGAATGAATTTTAGAAAGGTAATTGTATTCTATTACAAGATATACACCTAAAACATGTAAGTATAAAATGATTGAATGTAAAAGAATGGAGAATGTGTTAGAAAAATTCTAAATAAAGGCAGCTGGTATAACTACATTAACATCAGATCAAAAGGACCCAAAGTGAAAAGGAAAATAAATGCTAATGAGAGCATTTTCAGAATAATAATGGCTCTATTAACCAGAAAGACATAACAATTTGAAATTTATATGTGCCTATATAAAGCAAGTCTATACCAGTTCCACGCTGGCATCCAATCTTGTCAGATCTTGGAATCTAACCATGGTCAGGCCTGATTAGTACTTGGATGGGAGACTGCCTGGGAATACTGGGTGTTGTAGACTCGGGAAGAGGACCCAGCAGCCCACTCCTGAAACAATCAGCCATTGAAAACCCTGTATCAGAGAAGCAATGATAGAGTGCCAGGCATGGCACGGTGTTGGGTTGTGTTTTGTCTGTTATAGAAAGGGTCACCATGAGTCCCACCTAACTCCACAGCTCCTAACAACAACAAACAACAACACATAAGCAAAAGTTAGATAGAACTACCAGAAGAAAGGCAACATCTGCAGTTATAAAAGGGGTAATTGGTAGCAAAAATCACAAGAAAATCATTAAAATATAGAAAGTGTGATCCACATAATTAACAAACTTGGCCTAATTGACAAATACTAAACATAAAAACATTAACAACTTACTCGATGCTAAGTCAAAAAGCAAATCACAACAAATCTCAAAGTATTAAAATCATTCAGAGGTTATTAAAAAGACAATAAAGATGAGAGTAGAAATGAATAAATATGAAAAAGCATACAAAAGGGAAGAGCAACAAATCTAAAATTTGTTATTTAAAAGCTTGTTAAAGCCTTAAATACTTTCACACTGGGAACTTGGTCAAAATTCTGAAAAAGAGATAGAAAGCAAATGCAATATTTATCTAGAATAAAATGTATCATACAGCAATTGCTGCAGAAGACCTTATCAGGAGAGAATCCCCAAGATTCTACGAAAAAGGTAAGAGCTAACAAATGAATCCATAAAAGTTGCAGGATGTAAAATTCACATACAAAAATCAGCAGCACTTCTATACACAAATAACAACCTAGCTTGGAAAGAAATTGAAAAAATAATCCTATTTATGATGGCATAAAAATACCTAGAAATAAATTTAACCAAATAGGTAAAAGATGTGAACACTGAAAACTATATACAACACTGATGGAAGAAATTGAGGAAGACATAACTAAGTAAGAACATATCTCGTGTTAATGGATTGTTGCCCCCGTGTGTCTGTCAGCTCACTGTACTGTGGGGGCTTTCTTGTTGCTGTGATGTTGAAAACTATGCCACTGGCATTTCAGATACAAGCAGGGCCACAGATGGTGGACAGGTTTCAGCCAAGCTTCCAGACAAAGAGAGACTAGGGAGAAGGACATGGCAGCCCATTTCCAAAACAATTAGCCATTGAAAATCCTATGAATAGCAGAGAAACACTGTCAGATTTAGTGCTGGAAAAATGAGGCACTCAGGATAGGTATCCTTGAATTGGGTCTGACTCATAGTGACCCTGTGTACAACAGAACAAAACACTACCTAACATTGCGCCATAAACACCAATCTATTTTTGTTGTTGTTGTTTGAGGCCGTTGTTGCAGTAACTATTTCTTTTCATTTTGAGTCATGCCACATCAGCAAAAGTTGGTATCAGGGCTTTATTCCATTCCCATCATTAAGACTGACTCTACTTTGAGGAGGCAACTCTTCCCCAGTTGTTTCTTGAATGCCTTCCAGCCTGAGGGGCTCATTTCCCAGCACTATATTTGACGGTGTTTCTCTGCTATTCATAGGGTTTTCAATGGCTAATTGTTTGGGGGACTGGGCTGCTGGGTCCTTCTCCCTAGTCTGTCTTAGTCTGGAAGCTATCTGAAGCTGTCTACCATGCGTGGCCCAGTTGGTATCTGAAATACCAGTGGCATAGCTTTCAGCATCATGGCACACGCAAGCCCCCACAGCGTGACAAGTTGACGGACATGTGGGGGATGTTAATGGATTGGAAGAATATTGTTACAATTTTCATATTACCTAAGCACCATACAGATTTAATGTCATTCTTATCACAATTCCACTGACATTAACAGAAACAGAAAAAGTCATCTATAAATTCATATGGACACCACACACACACACACACACACACACACACACAATCTGAATTGCCATAGAAATACATATAGGAAAAATGTTTGAAGTATATTACTTCCTGATTTAAAATTATGTTACAAAGCTATGGTAATCAAAATAGTACGATACTGGCATAAGAACGGAAACAGAGATTCATGGGATAGAATAGATAGCCCAGAAATAAATCCAAACACATATAGTCAATTAATTGTTTAGGCACCAAGGGGACACAATAAGGAAAGACTAGTCTCGTCAATTGCAAAGGCATTTGACTGTGTGGATCACACAAATTACGGACAACACTTCGGAAAATGGGAATACCAGAGCACCTAATTGTGCTCATGAGGAATCTGTATGTGAACCATGAGGCAGAGTGCTTAGCAACAAAGCTCCTTGACATTGGATTTGGGACTTTTTTTTTTGGATATCAACCAAAAAACTCCCCTTACAAAAACAAAAATAAATAGATGGGACTACATCAAACTAAAAAGCTTCTCTACAGCAGAGGAAACAATAAACAAAATGAAAAGGTACCCTACAGAGTAGGAAAAATATTTGTAAACCACATATCTCTTAAGGGAATAATACATAAAAAATTTATAAAGAATTTTTTATAACTCAATACCAGAAAAACAAATAATTAAAAATGGGCCAAAGTCTTGAATAGACATGTCTCCTAAGAAGACACAAAAATTGCCAACAGATAAAAAGGTGTGCAGTATCAGTAATCATCAGGGAACTATAAATTAAAACCACTATGAGACATAATTTATCCATTGGATGGCCATTCTTTAAAACGGCAAGAAATAAAACTATTGATAAAGGTGTGGAGAAAAGGAAGCCCTAGTACATTGTGGCCTAGTACAATGTAGATTGCTATAGCCATTATGGAAAGCAGTATGGAAGTTTCTAAGGAAAATAAAAGTAAAACTACCATATGACTCAGTAACCCTTCTCCTGAGTATGTACCCAAAGGAGACAAAACCACCCACCACTTTGTAAAAACCCAGGCACGTTCAGTTCAGTGCAGCATTATATGGTGTCATGTACAATGTTGTTGTTGTTAGGTGTTGTTGAGTCAGTGTCCAACTCATAGCAATCCTACACAGAACATGCAAAACAGTATTGTTTTGCTATTCATAGGGTTTTCAATGGATGACTCTTTTTTTGGAGTGGGCTGCCAGGTCTTTCTCCCAAGCCTACAGCACCTGGGGTTCCCAGGTAGTCTCCCATCCAAGTACTGACCAGGTTTGACCCTGCTTGGCTCCAAGATCTGATGGGATTAGAAGCCACAGTGGTACAGCTGCAGGCAATGTATAGTATTATTCTACCTTAAACACAAAGATCTTGCCATTTGTCGCCACATGGACATTGTGCTAAGTGAAATAAGCCTCACACAGAAAGAAAAATATTACATTTCACTTACATGTGCAATCTAAAAAACAGAAAACAGAAAATGAAAGACAAAAAAGTGAGGTCAAATATACAGAAAATAAAACAGTGGTTCCCAGGGATAAAGTTGAGGAAGGAAATGGAGGGATACAGATCAAAGGATACAAAGTAGTGGGTATTTAGAATGAACAAATCTAGAAAGTTAATGTACAACCTGGGGACTACAGGCAATACAATTTTACTATACTAGGGATTTCTGTTAACAGAGTTTTCCTGCATTCGTCACAAAAAAATTAATGTGAGATAATCAACACATTAATCTGCTTCATTATAGTTAGGGGCCTATCTGTATGTATCTTATAACAGCATTTTGTGAATCTCAAATATATAAAACAAAATGTATTATGTTTTTTAAAAAGTAAAACTGTAAGTAAAATTTTTCCCACAAATAAAACTTCAGGCCAAATTTCTTCTCTGGCAAATTTTAAAGATATTCAAGGAAAAGATAATTTCAGTTTTATATAGTCTCTTCCAAAGGAAAGAAAAAAGAGGGAAAATCCCTCATCGTTTATTGTATTGTTGTTGTTAGGTGCCTTCAAGTAGGGTCTGACTCATAGTGACCCTCACTGGGATTTCAATAGCTGATTGTTTTGGGATTGCTTCAGGAATGGATTTTCATGTCCTATTTTTGCTGTGCTGGGGACTGAAGCTAGGGCCTCAGAGAAAGGACGGCATTATAAGACTGTCATAATCTTGCTACCACACTTGGCAAGGACAACATAAGAAAAGAAAATTGAGGGGCATCTCCTTCGTCAACTTTCATGTAAAAGTCCTAACAAAATTAGCCGACCAAATAAAGAAACTTATAGAAACTAAAACATAACATGAACAATTAAGATTTATTTCAGAGGGGCCGGGCGTGGTGGCGCACACCAGTAATCCCAGCGGCTCGGGAGGCAGAGGCGGGAGGATCGCAAGTTCAAGACCAGAGGCAGTCTGCATAACTTAGTGAGACCCTGTCTCAAAAAGTAAAAAAAATGGGCTGAGGTGCAGCTCAGTGGTCCAGCACTTGCAGAGCATGCAGGCACAAGGCCTTGGGTTCAACCCCCAGTACCGCAAAAAAAAAAAAAAAAAAAAAAAAAAAAAAAAAAAAAAAAAAAAAAAAAATTTATTTCGGTAATGAAAAATTGGTTTATATTAGGGAAAAATACTACATTCATGGAACCACAATATTAACAGATAAAAAGGGGAGAAAAATTCTCAACTCCATACAGGAAAAAGAGACAACATTTGATATGATTCAACATTTATTTATGATTTAAAATGTTATTAGCACATCAGGTGCATTTGTGAGCTATAGGCACAATTATGCAATCTGATAAAATGCTGGATCAGAGGATGG
>VMDO01032328.1:0-19114 GCA_007922755.1 Pedetes capensis | reverse complement strand
AAGTATATATCAAAAAACTGTGGTTCCAAGTCAAGCATTACCTTTCTACTACCTTTTTATGAAGTCTCTAACTCTCATATGGTATTTCTTTCAAAGATCTTGGAAAATCCTAGCAGAGTTTTAAGCTTATAGTTCTGTGTATTTCTAGAAGCTATATATTAATTTTAGATACATCTTCCATTTTATTTTTTATCTTCAGCAGCTTTATTGTGATATTATTGATATTCAAAAATAACACACTTGTTATTGCTATTACAAATATGTAATACATATTTGATGGGTCTGAAAAACCATTCTAAGAGTATATCTTCATATATAGAGACTTTTCAAGTAGCTACCCATTAGTGAGGGATGGATTCCAAAATTACATAACTTGTTAACATCAAGTTAGTGATTTAAATTACATATTCATGAAAAAAAAATTTTTTTTTTGGTGGTACTGAGGGTTGAACCCAGGGCCTCGTGTATGCATGCTCTGCAAGTCCTGGACTACTGAGCTGCGCCCCCAGCCCATTTTCTTACTTTTTGAGACAGGGTCTCATTAAGTTATGTAGACTGCCTCTGTTCTCGAACTTGTGATCCTCCTGCCTCCGCCTCCCGAGCTGCTGGGATTACAGGCGTGTGCCACCGCGCGTGGTGCTCATGAAAAATTTTATAGTGTGTATCCCTAAGCCTATATGCTCTGATGTTAGTGGATCCTAAGTATCTGTTTAATAATTGAATGCTTCTTAAAAATAAATTACCCTGGAAAACAAAACCCAGGTACCTTTGCTATCCATTAAAAAATTAACAGATAGATAATAAACTCTTATTTTAAATGCAAATGTCATCCTATAGATAATGAAGACCAACTGGTCTTTCATATCTTAATTGATATTACTTTGGTCACTTTGGATTTGGCTTAAGTGAAGAAGGGAAGAAAAAGATAAATTTGTACCCTAGGAAATTTCTAGAAAGGGCAAGGGTTTGGGAGTTGTTTCACCTCCAGTGAGCTTTTCACTAGTGTAAGTATCTGGAAATGAGAAAATAGAAGTTGTAGTGCTTAATAGAAAGAGTATTAAAGGAAAGGCAGTCATTCCACAAGGATAAATTTTAATTGCTTTATAGTAACAACAACTATGCTCTGTGCCATTAAAAACTCTTTTCTGCTTTCATAGCAAAAGTTAGTAATATCAACTTTAGCTTCTTGGTAATAGCTTGGTAAGCTGGATTTATTTGCTATATATAGTAAATGCTACATTTAGTTCAGCCTGCAGCCATAGCCCTGTGGCATCCAATCCCATCAGATCTCAGAAGCTAAGCAGGGTCGGGCCTGGTTAGTACCTGGATGGGAGACCGCCTGGGAACACCAGAAGCTGTAGGCTTGGGAGAAGGACCTGGCAACCCCCTCCCCAAAATCAATCTGCCATTGAAAACCTTAAGAACAGCAGAGAAGCACTGACAATAATGTTTCCCCTGTTGTACAGAGGGTCACTATGAGTCGGATACCAACTCAACGGCACCTAACAACAACAACATATTTAGTTCAACTCCAGTATAGAATGTTCTAGTGGCATATTATATACAGATTATATATTTCTAATGTGTAGAAGTCCAATCAAACACATTGATCTATTCTAAAAATACCAGTTTCATTTTTATTATATAAACATCATACTTACATAAAATAACAAATATTAAGACAATGACTCCTCAGAAACATCACTTATTTCCATTTCTTCTGTGCCCCTTCCAATTCAAGACTGTATCTTCTAATAAAGTTTTTAAAAACCCAGAATAAATAAAAATTGTGTTATATTTTTTAAATAAGAAAATAATGTTTTTTTACAGTGACTAGTCTTCATATTTACTATGTATTGTACCATTCAGTTAATGTATTATGTTCTTTTAACATCACCTCAGTAAATATTGAGATTACTTTTTTACTATTTTGGTTAGCGGAAAAACTTCCTTCCTATAGTATATTTGGGCTGGGATTTAGCTCAGTGGGTAGAGCGCTGCGCTGCAGTCTCTGAGGTCCCGAGTTCAATTCCCAGCACCGCAAAAATGGGAGAAGGACCTGGCAATCCACTCCCAAAGCAATCCCGAAATAGTCAGCCATTGAAAACCCTATGAGGGTCGCTAAGAGTCGGATACTGACTCGACGGCACCTAACAACAACAACAATAGTATATTTGTCTTCTTTGACTAATTTAATAGGATAAAGTATAACAAGTGAAATTACTGGGTCAATGGGAATACACATTTGTCTGTCACTTGGTATCTATTATAAGTTTTTCTCATAGCTATCCTTCCTAAAAATAGTACATGAATATTACTAACTTTACCAGTCTTTATTCCGCTGACTTTATTTAACTTATGGTTATTGGTGTCAAATTGTACCTTCCTGATTTAATACTTTTTATCACTTGAAACTTATCTTTTTCTTTTTTATAAAATCATTTTATTCTTTCTCTTCTTTAAATTGCTTGTGCTTATTCCTTTGTCATTGTATCAATGGCTTAACCCACTATATTTGATTTGAAATAACTACCTTAATAATTTAATTTAATCTCATTGTTTAAAAACCTTCTCCTTGCAGAAATGTTTAATAGAAGTTTCAGGTTGATTTGTTTCCAAATACACTTATCATTGTTTGACTTCTTTCTTTTAAATACATTTCTAGTGATCAAATAGCTATTTTATAACATTAAATTGTCAAAAATAAAGAAGAAAGCATATATCATTTGGCTTAGCAATATTCTTATATTTTGATTTATATTCTAATTTTAACATAGGATATTTTTAAGAATTATGATCCTCCAAAAGATTTCATAACTAGAGTAATAGTACCATTCTTTTGTTGTTCAGCTTTCTATATGCAAGTTTAGTTGAATGCCAGTAGATGGCACTAATTACATAAACAATTCAACAAGTTAATGAAGAAAGGACATAATGCATAATTCTTCTGTTCAAATTTTGTTATATGCCACATACTCAACAATTATATAGGAGTCTGTTCTCATAGTTTACTCTCTGTTGTGGTAAAAACTAATTTACCCCACTTGATTTGTAATTAATTGCTACCAAAGTGAAATATCTGAAACTTGTTATTTCTTAAGATGCTGAATTTGAACTTATGTCATGAAAATTGGGTTGCCTTATACTGTCATGGTTGACTAAATCACATGGTAGGTTTAAAAAAATCATGTAGACATGTTGTGATTTAAGTATCCAGTAGCTATTTATGAAGTATTTGAAGAAACTCTTCCCAGAAATTTCATGGAAGAAAAAAAAAACTGACAATCATTCTCTTTCTCTTACACATCTATAGCAGTTGGCCAAAGACCTCCGTCAGTGGCAGATAAATGTAGATGTGGCAAATGACTTAGCGCTGAAACTTCTCCGGGATTATTCTGCAGATGATACCAGAAAAGTACACATGATAACAGAAAACATCAATGCTTCTTGGGGGAACATTCACAAAAGGTAAGAACTACGTTATTTCTAAAACTATTGTTAGCTATAATGAAGAGATACTAACACCAGATGGACAATGCAGATTTGTTGTCCCAGTCCTGCTAAACTACAGCTTTGGAAGATCCAAGATAACAAATGCCAACTCAACACAAAGGGTTCACTCCGTCTCCTGTATTGATGGTGAAAAACCTGAGGTCTCATGAAATGAAACGATTTGCCCACAGTCACAAAGGCAATAACAGAAACATGAGACTAAACCAAAAAGGAAGCTGGTAGCTAGAAGAGTCATCCATCGATCTGCTTTGAGATCTCTATCCAAAGAAATACCTTTCTATCCCAACATAGGACATACTGCCCCATCTTAATTGGACAAAGAAATCATTTTAAGCTTCTCAATGGAGTTATAGTCATCCGTGGTGCCTTTATTGTATCTCACACCACCCACCACACATGTAGTGTAGTAATGACTCAAAGCTTCCCTTCCTGTTATGCATCTATTGTGCTAGTTTTTCATCACTGTGATAAATACCTGAGAGAAACAATTCAAAAAAGGAAAGATTTTGTCTCATAGTTATAGAAGTTTCAGTCCATGGTCACTTGGTGCTGTTGTTTCTGGCCCTGAGATGAAGTAGAAACATCATATCAGGGAACATGTGTCACAGAAGAGCTGTCCACCTCATGATGGCTAGGAAGGAGAGACAGAAGCAAAAGAAGGGGCCAGGGGCAAAATATCCTTCCAGAGCACACTTCCTTTCACCTACTTCCTCTAACTAGGTCCCACCTCTGAAATTTTCCACCACCTCTCAATAATGCCAATCAAATAATGAATCTATGAATGGATTAATCCATTGATGAAATCAGAGCTCTCAAAAATCCACCACATCTCAATGATTGGATCTACCATCTAGGGACCAAATCTTCAACATATGAGCCTTTGGGAGAATACTTTACATCCAAACCATAACAGAAATTATCAGGTTTTAGAGACACTATCTCGTCGAACTAGATTCTGTCTCCTAATTATCAACTCTTGCATTAGCAGTTATTATAGTTATAAATAAAATCATGAATTATGTAAGCAATTATTTCATGTTTGTCTAATAAATTATTCTAAACCCCATGAGGACAGAGACTGTATTTCTTCTTTTAGGTGATATGATAGGGAGCTCGCAAATATTTGCTAAGTGATGATTCTCCTTGCATAATGTACAGTTACTATGCACATGCTATGATAAGTTAAGGACTATTGGGCTCTTATTTTAAGTTGCATCAGAAAACTGGGACAAAAATGTTACCTATACAATGATGAGGAAGAACCTACTGAAAGGTGAGTTCTAGAAGATGGCATTATTTACTCAAATAGTTAGGTGGTCTTTATTAAGAGGAAGAAGCCACTATTGAGGAATTAATATCAATGTAAGTTAAAAGAACTTTACTGTAATATGATACACTGGAATATTGTACTTTCAAGACATAAATAAAACCAAAAGTACAATAAGCTCAAATCAGAACATAGATTTTAAACTAAAAGAGGGAAGCATTTGGAATAACTATACATTGATATGTACCTAGCAACAACAATATGGAAATTAAGAAACAAAGTAAATTTTGAAACTGAGCTAGAGATTGAAGAATGAAAATTCCAATGGAGCTCGGTTTAAACTGGTGACCATAGAGAACAGAGCAGCTCTAGTTTTAAATTCCAGACAGTGGGTGTCCAGATGACCATCAAAGAAAAATTCAACCTAAAGCTGATGAGTTACATTTGGGACTCTTTCAAAAGGACCCTGGTAGCAAGAGGGCAAATTTCAATCAGAGACTGATATATGGGGAAAATACAGTCTCATGATTACTGCCTCCTCTTGGTGGCAAAGTTTAGACATTCTGCTCTGAACAGAGGCATATCTGTTCAGTTAAGTACGAGCAGATTAGGCATGGAAAGAGTTATCCAGAAGAAATCAATGGGTATCAAAGAATCAATCATTAGCTCTCAGTAGGAAAACTTGTTTCTCAAAGAGAAGTCTCTTTGGGAAAGCAAGTTAAGATCAAATCATATTTTAGTGAGTTTAGGAATGTAAACTAAGAAGGAGCTAAGAAGAAAGCTTTTTATGGTACAAAACCAGAGCTTCCGGGTACTAGTCAATTTCATTCATGCTGTGCTTTTTTACAGACCCCTCTCCATATTCTCATATTCCTTCAAACCCTAAAGAATGCTCTGAGGTCTTTTGATCTCTTTATTAAGGTCTTTGGATTCTTCAGAGGAAGGACTTCCAGTTTTGCATTTATTGTCTGCATCCGTAAAAACTATCAAGGACAGCATATTGTTATTTCCCCAATTGACAAAGTAAATTAGAATGTTAAAAGCCAACTTGCATTTATAGCTGGCCCATACACAATCTGAAATTCACCAACCTTCTTTTGACTCATGACTGCAGAGTGCTTCCCTGTTATTTTCTCACTTTACATGTACATTTTATGGAAATGCATTCACTTGTGTATTTTCAGTTTGTTAGTAACTACTCTGTCTGGGATTTAGCTCAGTTGGTAGAGCTCTGTGCTGCAGTCTCTGAGGTCCCAAGTTCAATTCCCAGCACCACAAAAATGGGAGAGGGACCTGGCAATCCATTCCCAAGGCAATCCTGAAACAGTCAGCCATTGAAAACCCTATGAGGGTCTCTATGAGGATACCGACTCGACGGCACCTAACAACAAGTAACTACTCATTTATATTTCAGCTGAGAATGCTCTTTTGAATGTTAGATCTGTATATCTTACTGCTCTTTCCATTTAAATTTCCCATGGGAACTTCAAGTTGAATAGATCCAAAGCTGAAGTCATCATTGCCCTCTTCCAACATTTTCTTCCAAATGCAATCAGCTTCTCTTCTTACACTCCTTATCCAGTGAGTATTACCACAACCCATATAGTTGTCCAGTTTGGAAAGCTAAGTTGTATTTGACCCTTCCTTCTCTAACCCCCATAACTAAGCTATATCAAAGCTGTTTTCTGCCTAAATTGCTTTCAAATCCAATCTCCTCTCTATCCTTAATCCTCTACTATCACACCTTCCCTGAATAAACCCAATATTCACCTTAGTGGTTTCTCTTCTTCTAGATTTCTCACTTTCCAATTCATTCTCTACATGGAATCCAGAATGTTATTTTTGAATACATTAAATTCATGTAGCTCACCCTTCTCTCACTTTTAAAGCCAATAGTAACTTATCTATTGCTTTGTGAAGACAGTTCACATGTCTTTAAGTAGCTTTAAGGTCTTCTGTAATTTGGCCTTGCATTACAACTCTAGCCTAATTTTCTACTCTTCCTGGATCACCTCTCCTTCCCTCACGCATAGTTAAATAACAGTGAACTATTTTCATTTCCTTTTAGCTATGTTCTCTTTTCCTTATCACCTGCTGACCTGATTGGCATATGTTATTTCCCCTTCTTTGCTTGCTTAAGTTTTATTCATTGTCCAGATCTATGTTTGAATGCTAAATCCTTAAGGAAGCCTTCTTTACCAAACATTATGTTCTTTTCGTACCCTATTATAGTGTTTATCCCACTACATTGTATCTAAGTGTTTGCTAGCCTTTGTCTTCTATGAGAATGTTGGATTTGTAAGGCATATACGTTGGCTGCTTGTTCACCACTATATTACCTAGCACTTAGTTTGGCACATAGTAACTACCCCCAAAATATTCTTGATTTGGTATGTAAATGCACAAATAGAAAATAACTAATTACATGTCAGTTATGCAGCACAGAAGAAAATCATACCTATTAAGATTGCTTTTCAGTCTCAAATAACAGAAACATTTTAAGAACCTTATCAAACAGAGGTCTATTTGTCTCAGATAACAAGATGTTCAGAGGTAGGCAGATGCTGACATTGATTCAGTGGCACAGCAATGTCATACCAGAAGTCTCTATGTTCTTTTTGCCATTTCCCTCAGAATATGTATACTTCAGCAGAAAGGAGGAGAAAGTACAGTGCATATACAAGGAAAGTAATGGCTTTCCTGGAAACTTTAGGACAAGACCTGTGCCACATAATCATCTCTCATGCCTTTGAGTTAGTAGGGTCAGTCAATAGAGAATGTCTGGTGCAAAAGGCATAGAAAGACAAACTGGCACGATATGACTGAACTACATTAACTATCCTAAAGAAACAACCACTCAAGTCATCCGCTAGCAGAATGGGATTGTAATAAAATTGGCCCATTTTGACTTGATGGTTGCTCTAGTCATTACGGGAGATCCTGCAGAAAATTGGATTCTCTATTGGATACCAATACTTTACATTAGAAATCCAAACTCTGTGTTTACTTGGTCTGTACCTTCTTTTATATTACATTCTTATAGACCTTATTCTAGACAAATAAGAACAAATGTGATCTTTTGCATTTTGACCTATTTATCTAAAATCTTGCCCATCTGAACACAGAAGTAAAGTAAAATTACCATCCTCTAGATTTGTGCTATCCAGTAGGGAAGCCAACAGCCACAGATAAATATTTAAATTTAATTACCATTAAAAAAATTTAAAATTCAGTCTGTCTCAGCCACATTTCAAGTGTTTAAGAACTGCATGTAACTAATGACTTCTCTGTTGGACAGTGCATGGTGCAACGTTTGTATCGCCACTGGACATTTTATGGACTCTCCTGACCAGTTTTGACCACATTCACCTAAGCATTTTAGGGTATATTTATAATAATTATTTACCATATTACTTCAAAAGGAGTGACTGCCACAGTTTATAAATGGAAGTATTTCCTGTACAAAGTGGTTTATATTACTGCATTTCCTTGTTTCTGTTTTATTTCTTGTATTTGTCCATTTTCTAATGTTGGTGTTTTAAATTCTAAAAAGCTACAACTATGGCAGGATGGCGCTTTCACTTTTGTTGTTAATCATATAAACTAATTTTAAAAAGGCAAGATTGATAATATTGGTATTTGGGCTACAGAGAAAAAGTGTCTGACATATTTGAAAAAATTGCTGTGGAAAGCATTATGATTGCATCGTTTCTCACAATTCAGGTTAGACACATTTTACTACTGAACATTAATATATTGCCTGCACTGAATCTGCCAATCATATGGAAAAGTTTATGCAAAATTTTTGTATATTTGGAAGCCTATTTGAAGCAATAAAATCTTCAACTCAGCTTTAAATTGTTGAATGTTAAATAATATAAATGTAAGTTGAAAGAACTTTATTGTGATATGATACACTGGAATATTGTACTTTCAAGACATAAATAAAAATATAAGTGTAATATCCTCAAATCAGAACATAGATTGCCTTTATAGGAAAATATTTTCTTTTCCTGATCATATTCCATATAGTTCATATTAACATATAAAACCAGAAATGTGATCCTCTGCAAGTTCATTTTTTCTCTTCAAGCTCTGTGAATAGATATAAATTTGTGAATAAGGTAATATTAGATGTGATATTACAAATTATTGTGAGAGGCCTCCAAGGATTAGATTTCAAGTACTGCCATCTGGCTGATGACTTTATGATGACACTGTCATGAGATTTCATTTCCTTATTTCTATTCTAGGATCACTCTTTCAACAAGAAATGAGCATTAACTCTGAATTCTCTGCCCTTGTCTTTGTGATGGCTTCCACTGCCTCCAACCAGTCAGGTGTGAGATTGTCAAGTAGAGGGCTGACCATAGCATGACAGGTTTCAGCATGACTGGAAGTTCTTTACATAAGCTCCCAGATACCAGAAAAATTCCTGTAGGATCTAAGAAAGATGTAGCATGTACTTATATATGTACATAGATGTATGTGCATACAGGTATTTGTATGTTCTTATGCATATAACACATTATTCCTTAAAATAAAACATCAATATCCTTCTGTCCTTCTAGTACATTTCAGATTTTAATAACCACAATCACAATTAATAGTTGGTAATATGGAAAATGTTTCACCTGTTTTCTCCACCTTTGGCATCATTGAAGACGTTTGTAAGCAACTTTTTACTTCTCTATGCCTAGGTTCTTTCTCATCTTCACTTTAAAGAAACAAGCAAAAGGGAAAAAAGACCCTGATTATATATGCAGCAAAGAACTACTCTAGCTTGACTCTGGATCATTTTCACATTCTCCGTGTTCTTTTTAGTAACTATACTCCTTTCCTTCTCTAGGATCTTCATTTTCTTCTTTCTTCTTGCTCCTTCAGCCAACCAACATGTTCAAGTTCCTTGCATCCTAAAAAAATTTCCCTAGAATATCTTCTTTTCTATCCAGTTTTTTGAAGTAGTAACTGACATTGCTGTTTCTTATTCTTCAGTTCCTGGTTATACTTAAATACACTGCAGTCTTACTTCCCCAGCATCACCACCTTACTGAAAACACAGACTTGGTAAAATAGTCATGACTAATTGCCTTATTTTTACTTATCTATTTTCACATTGGCCTTGTGGGTCAACTCTACTAGTTGAAACTTTTTCTTCCTTGGTTTCAACTCTCTCACTTCTCTCATAAGATTATATATGTAGTGTGAAGTGCTTAGCACAATACATGGCATATAGGAAGAGCTCAGCAAATATCATCTGTTGTAAGCATCATAAGGATTAATTTACTCATAAATATTTTGGTGTTTAGTATATTCTTAGGCTTAGTTCCTGGTACTATGTAAGCAGCAGTTAAAATCTGTAACCTCATGAAGCTTATATTCCAGGAAGAAGAACATAGGCAAAATACATCAACAAATAAAAACTTTAAATATATGATATGCCAGATAGTGATAAATGCAATGTGGAAACTGAAAGAAGGAAAGGAGATGAGACTATGTGTGAATAGGGAGCAGGTAGAAAAGAAGTGTTGCCATTTAAATGTGGTAGTCAACAATTGGGTGATAATTAACAATCACTGTATATCTCTAAATAGCTAGAAAAAAAGGATTTCGAATGTAGTTGACATAAAGAAATGACTAACTGTTTAAGGTTATGAGAATGTTGATTACATTGATTTGACCATTATCCAATGTAAACATAAATAAAAACATCATACCATGCCTCATAAATATGTACAATTATGATATATCAATCAAAAAATAAAGATAACATTGAAAAGTTAATTGTTGTGGTCAAGAAAAGTCTTAGTGAAAGGGTGACATTTAATCAAAATCTGATGGACCTGAGGATGTGAGCCATATGGATATGTGGAAAGAAAGAAGTCTATGAGGGTCCTAATAAGTGAAAATCCCCAGAGGCAGGAATATGGTTGGCATGGTGGAGGAAGCAGGAAGGAATCAAGTGACCACTAATATATGAGACAATTCAGATAGGTAATAGTGACAGGTGTATACTGGGCCTTTTAGGCCCCTCTAAGGACTTTAGCTTTGACTCTAAATGGGAAGGGGGTTGTTGGAGGGTTTTCAGCAGTAGAGTGGAACATTTTGACTTACATGGCTCTTCTGTTACAATTGACAAAAGGAAAGTTGTGAGACTTTTAAAAAAAACCTGTTGTGATAATTCAGTTAAGAGATGATTGTGGCTTAGATAAGAATGGGAAGAATGAATGTACTAAAAAACAGCTGGATTCTATGATAGTTTGAATATGGAGCTGGAGAAGTTTTACAATGAAATGGACTTAGTTGTGTGGCAAAGAGCCAAGGAAGACTACAGAGTCTCAGCAACTCCATCTTAGGAATTGGAAGACAAGGGACCCATTTACTGTGATAGAGGAAGTCCCCAAGAACAAGATATGTTGGGAGAAAGATACAGACATGCTGTACTTGAAATGCCTATTATGCAGTTATGTGGAAATGTAGAGTAGGTAGCTAATATACAAGTCTTAAGCTCTGGGGAATGGCTCAATACTATGGCTCAGGATATAAATTGGGAACTGGCAGTTTTAATCAATGTAGCTACTTTTTCATCTATACAACCTTAAGTGTTGATGTTCTGTTCTTAATTCTCTTTCTGCTTTTCTCTACATATTTCAAGTAGCTTTATCTATTGGCTTCAACTATTGTTAAGACGGCTCAGTCTTTTTGTCATCTTACATCTTTCTCCTCATCTCCAGACCTGTATTTTCAGCCACCTGTCATGTATCTCCATCCATCCTACAGGCTCTTAAATGTATAAAGTAGAATGCATTATGCATTCCTAAAATAATGTGCGATTTCCTGTGTTTTCAATGTGTTTAGTTGTCTAACTTAATTTTCTCTAAAACTGGAAATCTAAAAATTACTTTGTACTTTTCCTTTCTCTTTCTTAATCTACTGACACATATATTAAATTGGCTTCCGAGTTCTGTGAATTCTATTTCAAAAATTACTCTAGAAAATGTCCTCTTTTTCATCTCTATTTTCACCTCATCCTTTTGCCTGGGAAATAGTTACTACCTGTTTTTTCAGTGCTGCCACCATTAACAAGTTATGATATTCATTTGACCTTCACACTGGCCCCAGGTTCTTTTCCTTAAAAATGATTCTTCCTATTTCCTTTTGCTCCCAGTACTCTTTTTTTATTTTTATCCTCCTAAGACCTTATGGATGATATTTGATTGTGTGATATATTTCCAAAAGCATGCTCGTTTTTTCTGAAATTAAAAGTAAATAAATAAGTAAAACTTGGGGGTTAAGGGTGAGAAGAAAAGTATACAATATAATAAATTTTTGCCTGTTTTGTGTTTATTTAGGAGAGGGATAAGCATGTGAACATCATAAAAGCATCTTAGATCCTCTATTCCCAAATGCTGTCCTTTGTCAAAACATTTTTGGAATTTACTTTCTGGAAGTACCTTGAGACTATTTTATGATTATCAGCAGACTATTGTAATCATTTTATAGCCCCACTTTGTGTTTGCTCAATAATATACTCAATAACTGTTTGTGAATTGAATGAAACAATCAGATAGGAAACATTAAATGGCTTTGGATTATTTCCAAAATTTTAAAGGATGAAGGATCACTGCCCTTGAAAGTATGTAAAAGATTGTGGCACGATGCTATCAGGATATGTGTTTAAAGTGCAAGCTCTTATTAAGTTGGGGCTGGTCATAATATATTTGTAACACTACACTCATAAATATTAAAGCTATCAATGACACTAGTCACTAATTCAACATTCTCAATTTAGAATTGTCTATTTTTACTTTTTATTTATTTGTTTTTGCACTACTGGGAGATAGAACTCAAGGCCACTCACATGCTAGGCAAGTGCTCTAGCACTGAGCTGCAGTCAGTCTCTTTTTTCGTTTTTTGAGACACGGTCTTACTAAGTTGCACAGACAGCTTCTGGCCTTGAATTTGTGATTCTCTTGCATCAGCCTCCTGACTCACTGGGGTTACAGGTGTGTGCCATGGTGCCCACCATAGAGTAGCCTATTTTTAATCTCTCTTATGTCAAAGTGCACCTTTTAGTTATATTAGTCAGGTAGTATGTCACTGTGACAGAGAAAGTGACTGAGACAAACTTATGAAAGAAAGGAAATATTTATTGGGAGCTCTCAGTTAGAGGGCCAGTCCATAATAGCACCAGGGCAGGTGTGGCAGCAGCAAGTAACAGGAATGTTTTCAACTGGCCACATGGCATGGCAGGTCAGCAACAGGGAGATGAGCAGAACTGTGGATCTAGGTAAAGGGTCCTGTTCAAGGGGGCCGCTTCTGCCAAGGTAGAATCTACCTCTCAAGTTTTATAACCTCCCAGCACAATCTCACCAGCTGGGGACCCAACATGTGAACACATGGCCTTTGGGTGACATTGAGATCCAAACCACTTTAGTCCACCTTAAACATTAAAATGTTTTGTTATGTTTAAAAAGCCAATCTATTAGCAACTCCTATAAGCACACTTCTGTACACAGTATGAAGTTTTTTTTGCTCTTCCAGCGAGAGAGTTGTGTATGTTGTTATAAGACACTTCCGTTTTTATACTACTGAGACCCAGTCTTCCCAACTGCTAGTGAAGCATAAAAATTTTCAACATCCTGCAGTAGGATAATATAATACCTGGTACGTGAAACCTTGGGGCTCTCATCCAGGTAGTGTCATGATCCATATGGATCTAAAAGGTTTGTCGTGGTAACTGCCTGCTTCATTTTATGTCATCTCCTTTAAAGTAATTAGAATGTTTTTGGCTTGCAGGGATTGCTTGCAAAGGGAGACATTTAGAACCATGTCATTGGTGATTTACTGGTGTGGAAAATTACCTGGTGATGTAGCCAAGCAGCCATTTTCATTCTAACCTAGTCCTAAAGTACTGAATTGAGCTCTATCAGCATATCAAAATATATGCTTAGAAATGCCCCCTTCATACAATTTAGCCATGAAAAAACTCCACAATTAAAAAAAACCTCACAGTTGTTTCCTGATTGAAAATTATAGAACACCAACAGAAGTTTCTTCATTAATAGATTCTGTTTTATGGTATCTCACATTATAACAAATGGGAGAAAAATTCCCTTACTTGGTTTAGCTGAGCCAATTGTATAATTCTCACAGTCTTACAGTTTGACAATCTTTTGACTTTACTCAATGTGTAACAGAATTTGTTTTATTTCTATAAAGCTTTAATTTAAATGCATTCATATTTTAAAATATCCAGGACATATAGATATTAGTGAGTTTTATGAAATCTAATCGTTCCAATTGTACTCCCAAAACACACACAATGGATGTCAGTGAAGTAGTTCTAGGTGATGCTCAACAAGAGATTTTTTTCATAGCCGCCTTTCACCAGTAGGGAAACTGATGCCAATCCTAGCTCACGTTCTCTGTCTTTTATTGTGCATTATCAGATTCTTGAGCCTAGTTGAATATGAAATCCTGGCGACCACTATTTCTCAACCCAGAGCCCAACAGTCCCATGTCTATAGATTTATATACCACTTTCCACTTCTGTGATGTTTCTGAACCAGACAGCTACTACCTTTTTCCTGGTTGTGACATTTTTGTTTTATATTTTTATATTTTATCAACCATTATTCTCTCTTTGGAAATTTCTTCTTTATTAAAAAAAACCTTTTTTCCGAGTATAAAGTGATACTAAGAGTAGAAATTTTCAAAAAATTTAAATAATTACCCTTAATATTTTTAGCATTTTCTTTGATTGTATTTTTGTGGATAGATTTATACCTATTTTTATTTCATTTACTCCGAACTTGTTAATAGTTGAAAATATTTTCAGAATGCATTCCTTTTAAAAATCCCTACTATAATTCTATTAAAAAGGAAATGTGTAAGTATTATTTTTTCAAGAAAAAAAATGGAGGAAATAATTCCTTCAGGTTCATGGTGACTTAATAAAGATCCAGGAAAAAAATCTTAATATCATCATGTCTCAAGTCAATGTTTCATGCTCTGGCCACCATTATGTCTGTCATCAGTATTCATCCAAAGAAATGAAAATTATTTAAATTAACTAGGAAATTAACTCCTTATCCAAAGTGGTGGTTGTGTGTTTTAAATATCTTTTAATATTCAACATCACATTTGGCTCCATCAAATCCCTAATTGTGATACTTTTTTTATTGCTTTGTGTTCAATGTTCTTATATCATAGGGCATTTACAGCAAGTAGTCACAGTAGTGCACATGTGTAATACCAGCACACAAGAGGCTGAGGCAAAAGATCCTTATTTGGAAGCTGAGCATGGTGGCACACACCATGGGAGGGGGAAGCAGGAGGATCACATATTTGAGGCCAGAGGCAGCCTGTGTAACTTAATGAGACCCTATCTTAAGGTAAAAAAAAAAATTAAAAGGACTCAGTGATACAACGCTTGCAAAGTATGCTCATGGCCCTGGATTCAGCCCCCTAGTATTGCAAAAAGTAAAAACAACATAAAATATATAAAACAAGTAGGATGCATCTAATTTACGTACCTTTGGAGATGATGATCTACATGTTTAGATTTAGGACTACCCATACAATTCTTCAGGGCTTATGTTTTTCTTCTGTATTGTAATAACTTTATATCCACCTAGTGGAATTCAACACACCCTCTTTTTAAAAACATTTAAGTGCAGCAAACCCTCCTTAAGGCAACCAAATTCAACTTTCATCCTGAGATTTATTAGGTAAATAATAATCATGAATTCTTAATGATCATTCATGACTTTTTACATTTTTGTTGAGATATGATTTATTAATATGTAAGATATAAGTAGAACCTGGGATTTATATTAAAGAAGAAATATGAAAACAGAATTAATCTTTTTAGCTAAGAGTATAGCTGTTGACCTTCACTCTACACAGATCTGGTGTTCCAACCCAAATTTGTGAATTTCAGGCCTTTCATCCCCTCATTGCTATTTAATGGATATATATCAACATAGAGGTTTCTGGCAGCCTTTCACAGCAATCTAATCTCAGCTGTACCCCCTCCAATATTTTATCAGTGGCATACATAAAATGTAGATAGCATTCTTATCAAATTTGCAAGTGACACAAAGCAGAGAGAAATAGCAAATATACTGGTAGTAGACAAGAATATCAGAAGCCACAAAGTTTTCATCAGGTTAGCATCATAGGCTGAATGTCAAAAGATGAAATGTGAATGTTAGGTGCTATACTTGGGTTCAGTAAAAAAGTAAAAGAAAATGAAACCCAACTGACTTAGACTATACTTCCTAGATATTAACTCTAAAATGAAGATCTGTGTACAGGGATTCCTTGAAGTATGTTCTCATTAGATACCTGTATACAGATGTGAGAGAAGCAAAATTGAACGAGAGAGCAACCAGCCTGCAATGAATTGAGGTCTCAGAAGATTCACAGGGGAATTCTGGAATTTGCAGGGCCCTTCAGAGACATTCTGAATTAAGATAAGGCAGCTAACCCATTGGATTCTAGTACTAGTCAGTTATTGATACTATATCACTCCATAAAACAGGACAAACTGGATAAAATAGTCATCTCTAGCAGAGAGTAATTTCCATGATAGAGGTAGCTGTGAGCTGTTCGTAGTTAGAATTCTCACCAGCTAGGGCATGTGAAGAGCATCAATGTCCTCACTACCTCTTTGTTACTCAAAGTGTGGTCATTGGACAAGCAGAATTGGTATCACCTATGAGCTTTCTGGGCTGGGATTTAGCTCAGTTGGTAGAGCACTGCACTGCAGACTCTGAGGTCCCGAGTTCAATTCCCAGCACCGCAAGAATGGGAAAGGACCTGGCAATCCACTCCCAAGGCAATCACGAAACAGTCAGCCATTGAAAACCCTATGAGCGTCTCCGTGAGTCGGATACTGACTCGATGGCACCTAACAACAACAACAACAACATGAGCTTTCTAGAAATGCAAATTCATAATTCTTATCTCATTCTACTAAATGAGAATCTCTGGGGATGAAACCTGAAAATCTTTGAATAAGTTTTCTTGTCTCCAAGTGTTTTCTATTCATATAAAACTTTGAGAACCACTGTATTACATCAACCAAAAACATTCCTTATGTGGAGATATAAGGAGTTTTTCATGACAATATTCTCTGTCCTTATGTCTGTCTCCTGCTTTCCACCACCTTCACACACACACACACACACACACACACACACACACACACACATTTTTCTCTCTCCCCCCCACACAATATAATATATAAAGCAGTACGAAAAGGAAAGCTAAGGGAATGTTAGGCTGCATAAGTTCAAGCACATAGTAAAGTTCTCAGAACCTATATTTCAGCTTAATAGGAAAATAGATTTTGAGATAAAGCTATCCAAAGATGAAACGGGCTATTTTTTAAAGTTGTAGAAGTATTTAAGAAGATACTAGGCAACACCTTGAAAGCCGTATGATACCAAGCATCAGATGGACACATGATCTTAGCATCTTGATCCTCTTTATATACTCTTCATCTACAGTAGTTTTCTTTTTCTAAATGGAGCTCTGTCAGAACTAGTTTTATTAACAAGCAGCTGACTGGGGACCTTTTGATGTACTTATATAGAAATCATGGGTAAGCAAAAAGAAGCTTTTCTACTGCTGGTCTTTGGCAGCATCTGTATGCATGAGCATTTGACAGGAGCATGTGGGGACAGCACTTAATACAAAAGGAGCATCTGTAGGTAATGCCATCTAGTATTACCATTTTTGTGCAGGCCATGGGATGCTGGCACCCTTAGACCTGTAAGTGTTATGGCTCTTATGTAAGCTGAGGATTTGGGAACTTTTAAACCCCAATAAGTGTTACAGCTCTTATTTAGTCTACAGAATTTGGAATTCCTCAGCCCTTGACTGGCCAGTGTAATAGTTTCTGGACCTGGATGGTCTGATACCCTTAGTCCTAAAAGCATGACACTCTCTAGAACTCTTCCAATGACCAAGATCTACAGATTCTCTTCTTTCTCTCTTTAGCACCTTCTATCCATCTTCAGCCTCTGCTCTCTGCTCCTCTGACTTCATGTCTACTTTCATTGACCCTCTTCTTCCTGTCCTAGTTACTCTCTCCAGCTGTTTAGCTGCCACTTGTTAAGGCCACGGTCACAGTAATTGCTGTTGAGAAGGCAGCTATTGCTACCCTTCTGCTGCTGCTGCTGTTGTATCCAACCACTGATAGTGTGCCCCCAACTCTTTTGCAGCTGTCAATGAAGCTGTCCACCCTGCCATTTAGCCTGTTAACCACTCAGTTCTTTCTCTTTTAGGCCTTGTGGTTGTAACTGCTGACAATCTATGTAACATCGTTCCCACAGTCCTCTCCTGAAATCGTCAGTCATGCAGTTCTTCCTCTGCTCTTCCTCTGCTATCAAGACAGCTAGCCACTCTTCCACTTCTGTGGCTTAATATCCCAACTGCCTTACTGTCACTGCCACTCCACTGTCTTCACTGCTTCTTTCTTCATGTTACTAGTTCAGGCCAGCCTACTAAAAGCAGGCAAAAAGTCAACTCAAGAGAAGCCTTTTAATTGGGCCTACTGTTGCCACGCTAGATGAGGCACCACAGCAGTATATCTCCCAGCTCCTTCTCTGAGTGAGCCAAAGAGCGGTCTGATATAGCCAGAAAAGAGTTGTTTGTGCTGATCACAGTGAACCTGACATGCAAATAAAGGTTTGTGTTTACACTAATCACAGAATTATCTCTTTTGTACCAGTCACAGTAGTCCCTCTGCTAGGCCACCAGGGGAAGTGTTCTCTCTCTGGCTTGGGTAGACATGGTTGCAGGATTATCTAGAGTTCACCAAGACCTGTAATAACAGAAAGTTGAATGCAAACTGAAAATAGTTTGCAGCAGTCATGGCTGGGGTTGTATCATCAGGAGCCAGAGTTGTGCTATAGCTGCAATTGTCATAAAGCTTCCTCAAAGCATCTCTGAAGTGTTCTGTGTTGATATAAGGGTTGTTCAGCTGCTTGATTGAGAATACTTTATGTAAGGTAGCCAGCATAGCAAGGATGATCCAATAACTGCCAATTAGGGAGTCAAATTGCCCCATTCCCCAACATTTTTTACTTATTTACAGGAGGATAAATGTGAGGAGTGCTTAGAGCAAAACTGTCTTATTAATATCAATATTGATTTAACAATGTTTAACATCATTTTTAATAATGATTAATATCTTCCCAGTGCCCAGGGAGAGGTGGCTACCCTGACCTGTCTCATTTTCATTGTATTCTAAAAAGTATGAACTTCAGTAAGGGATCTATGGTCAAAAAACAGTTTGGGCACTGTATCAGTCAAGATTCT